>OY986435.1:240516893-240754393 GCA_963920525.1 Dichetophora obliterata | reverse complement strand
TGAACGTTGTTATGGTTTTTTGAATATTAAGTAACGATATACAATATACAAAATTAAAATTCAGGCACATCTTCGAGATCAATACTTAAATTGTTGCTTGTATTATTATCATAGAAGTTCGCATTTCTAAATTTTTTTTATTAAGCTATCTGGTATTTAATAGGTATTACAACACTTTTTTTAAACATGTAGCCATGTTTTTAAATTCAACAAATTATTTAAGAGTTTTTCTTGCATTCTATTTCGAATTTTGGTTTTAATAAGATTCATATAACTACAAATTTTCTCAACCTCAGCATTGCTAAATGGTAAACTATGCGAGGAAAGCACAAATTTTGATAAATCTTCTTCAGATTCCCAACTTTGATCAATAACTTTTTTCTGCTTTGTTGCTTTGAATCCACTTTTAAAAATAGTTAAAAGAAATAAATATAGTTTGCAATAATAGGGATATTCACGATGTGGTGCATTTGTGATAAATTTTTGCAAAATTTACAATACTTACAACTTTGTGAACGAACCTTCAGTAAAGTACATATTGTATTTTTAAAATCAGCTGATTTTGGTATGAACTTCTGTTTGGAAATATTAATTTAAATCACCATTTAACTAAAGGAAATCATACAAAAATTGAAATAAAAGAATAAATTATATTATTTTTTATTAAATAAACTCACAGCGTAGCCGGTAGCTTGCTATATGCTGAGTAGAAATGCTTGTACAATCATCTGATCTAATACGCAACGAAATTTACACAGAATACAATAGTGTTCCATCGTTGCATTTTTTCCACAGGGTTGTATTTTGAAAACTGTGCATTTTGTTTTTGTTATATTACAAAATTAACTACAAATATCAAACTTATCAAAAATACACAATACAAGGGGAAACACAACACATCGTGAATACCCCTTATGTTGTTTGTTGAATACCCCTTATGTATATTACTTACTGCTGTAACATAATCCATAAAAAATCCTAACAAACAAACATATAAGCAAATTTAATTCACTTCTGAAGCTGCGTGAAGTTATTAAATGAATTGCAATAAAATTGACAATGAAGAAGTTAACCACAAAACGAATTCCATATATTGCGTTTCACAAAGTGGTTCAGAGATGAAAAAATATAAAATGTCGATAGCCAAAAATAACCACTTAGTATTCAAATAGACATTTTTTATTGCAATTTTTGTTAATTTTAAAAAATATAGGAATACGCAAAATATTCCACTTTTTATGCTGCATATTTTTATAAAAAAAAAATATGCTTCCCGAAGGTAAAATATGCCAAAGTGGAATATAATATTCCACTCTGGTCACACTGTTTGTAGGAGGTTTAGAGAAAGTTTGTTCCTATTTTAAAATTCTCTCATTTGTGAAGCTTTTACAAAAGGTTTTTTTCGTTATTGAACGTTTATGAATAACGTTTTTAGGCATGTGTCTTACAAAGGGCTTACGAAAGGTTTGTAACTTATTATGAATACGGCTGTAAGTAATTTTAATTAAAGTAAGTTTTTTTAAATACAATCGCATAGAATTAGTGAAAGAGAGATACTAAAGAAAAATGTTGGAAAATTACATGCTTAAAGTTGCGTTTAGTTGTAATACTTTTTAACAAAAAACAAAAAAAAATGTTCTATAGCTCTCTGCGGAAAAATCTGCGTTTTTTCCTTCATCTTCTGGAAAACCAAAAGTCGTGCAAATCACCTTAATTTAATTCAGTGATATAGTGTTCTTACACATTTTAGAAAGTCTCTAATTTGTTTGCTTACATTAATAAAAATCTTCCACTTAGTGTGTAAACATAACAAGGGTGAGTACTTAAACAATGTGCGTGTGTCGTCTCCGTTTCTTGTCTACTAAGTGTTGGCACTTGTTTTTAAGCCTCAATTTAGTTTTATTTCATGATGTTTCATGATGGCTGAGAGCAAAATAAATTTTATATGATATACGCGAAAATTTAACTGCTTTCGATAAAATATAAATGAAAATTAATTAGTACAAATGGGTAAAAATATTTTAATGAAATAAAATAAATTTAATTTCTCCCTCACTTTGAATACGGATATAAATAATTTTCGGCACTATTACGGTTTCCGAGACTCATTTAGAAAATAAGACTCACCGAAGGAATTGTTGAAAATTCGGCTTTATCTGTGATAATGTTTGACCAATCACTGAATGATTCGGGTACTATATGACAGACAATTTTAATATCGTTATGATTAACATTTTCCCAACCCAGTCACGCTACAGACGGTATCTGCATAATATAATTTTTTTTCGCCTAAAACCGCTATTTTATTTAAGAATTCCGTTATTAAGAGGGAACAAAGAACAAAGAAGAGAACAATGCAAGCCTTTTAATATAACGATCCCATATAGCAACGAGTATATATTATCAGAGGTTTCACTCGTCGCTCGCTAGTTTTTACTCGCTGATTTTAGCCATCCATCCAAAGAACAGGTTATTTTGATAAGACATTTATTTTATACCCCTTCAAAAGTGCGAGTTTGTTTTTATTTTGTTTTCTATAGGGGTATTCACGGGTTGATGTGAAATGCAGTTGCGACGATGCGAAAATGCAAATTTGCGAACTTTCGCATCACTCCAACAACAAACACAATAGAAGCAATTTTGCAACTCTTCTTGAATTACGCACTGCCCAAACCTATTGCGAGAACGCACAAGCACCTGCGTAAAACTTTGAAAAGGTTAAGTTTGTACGTTGATTCTAACAACTTTTTGTGATTTTGGAATGAGGTGGCAATATATTTACTGTTCATTCGATATATAATTTTTATTGCATAATAAGTTGCAATATTGCTGTTCACGCGTTAGTGCGCAAAATATCATGCATTTTCACACTCTGGCAATTCATTAACAGCCCGTGAATAGCCCTTTTATTTTTTACCAGCTGATATACCCGGTGTTATTCGAGAGTAATTTATATAAACATTTTAATATACACTTCTCGATTAAATGTTTTTAAACTTTTGAATTTTGAAAAACATGTTGAATTTTATATTTGAGACCACTATAAAAATATTAGTTAAACAATTTACCGTATTTTTTTTAACGAAGGAATAATTTTATAACCGTTAAATAACGAAGTTCGTTATATAACGAACCGTTAAATAACGAAGGAATAATTTTATAACCGTTTTTTTACAATCAAAAATAGTTTTTTATTGAAAGTTTTAAGAAGTAAATAATTTAAAATGTTTTTAAAACAATTTTTGGTTATGTATTAATGAAACTAAAAAATGTAAATTAATTCATTTATAAAGTAACAAAAACAAAACACATTAAGGGTATTCACAATTGCGTTGTTTTCAGTGTAGTTAAAAAATCCCGTGGTATTGATACCACACTTTACCGAGCGGTTTTTATATGTTTTGTTGTTTTACATGAAATCTCTTAAAACCAAAAGTGTGGTCATTTTAAGTAGCCCAATGATATGTTTAACGAACGTGGTTTTTAAGGTTCCATAAACAACAGATCGGTTGCCAGTTATTTCCTAATTGCAAAAAATAGAAGAAGCTCAGAATGCAAGTTAAACTTTTTATGCCATATATTAATAAAATATATCAAATTGGATAGTTAATTTATGTGCATAGTAAAAAAAGCTATAGTGGAAGGTTCCCAACCACAAATTCCATTTTAAAGGGTGCTCATAATTGTGATTTTCAACTATGGCAAAAAAAACACACTACAACTATACCACACAATTTTGAATACCCTTATTGTTAAAAAACAAAGAACTTTAATAATATTAATGAGTAGCCTTTATTATTAACTTTACCCTTTTAGTGGATTTGACCAATATATTGGACACTTCAGAAAGTAATTTTTATTTGTATCTATTTTGCAAAGCTTTTGTTTAAATCAAATTGTTTGGTTCTATGAAAAAAAGATGAACCCACATGATAAAAATAAATTTAGAGAGATATTTGACATAAAAGTCAGTTGAATTTTCGATTTTGTGCCGAAGAAAAGCAAACAAAATGTTTCCGGCCTATTTTGTAAGAAAAATTAACCGGACAAAGATTAAATTTACGTTTTTTTATCTTTTTTGGCTTAATGATAAGAATATTAAGCGGGTTCAAAAAACAAAGATCTAAAGGCTTGAAAAACCTTTAAGAGATTAAAAAAAAGACTTTGTGCCGAACAGGATCAAAATATTTTTGCTTTGTACAAGCTTAAAAAACTTAAGTAGCGCAGATTAAAATCAAAGGTATGTTTTTTCATCTTTTAAGGACCTAAATGATACGAATACTACCTCAAAAAAATTATTTTGTTCTTAGCCTAGCCATTGAAAGGGTTAAAGAACTAAAAATATAAAAAAAATACAGAACAGTTTAAGGCATTATTATATAAATGTTATACTTTCTTTTTTGTACTTCATGATTTTTTTGTGTTCAAGGCATATTAATTATGGAAAAGACTTTTCAAAATTAAATTTTTTGTTTTTATTATTTTTAAAGTAAGCATAAGCTGATCAAAGTGTTTTGTTTTTTATTGGAGAGTTTTGTTCGGATATTATTACAAATATAACCCGATGATGAGAAGCACCGTTCCGATTCTATGCAAGTTGTAGAAATAGTTGTACGATAATCGTAAGCAATTTGTAAGTTTCGCCACGATTGCCTTCGCCACAAAAAAAAAAAATTTCCTAAGTCAGAATATCTGACAATTTTGAAATACATAGCTTCTAAAACTTAGCAAAGTCTTTGCACCAGTGATTCACACTCATCATCCTTACAATCTTTTTCAGCCTCAATAAAAGATTTTCTAATTCTATATGCATATCAACTTAAAATGAAATGTTTGCATTTACATGAATGTTTGTAATGGAAATTTTTTATTTAAAAATCCCGGGATCCTGAAAGACAGTCCCGGGATTTAAAGAGGCTAAAATCATCCGGGATCCCGGGATCCCGAAATCCGGGACTTCCCTAGTACTAACATAAGGAAGATATTTTAGGATAGAGAATTTTAATATAGCTGGATGAAAAAATAGATTTTTAGCCATAACTTTTGATTGAAAAGAGATACTGGGGTAATTTTTTCACATAAATTATTTTTGAGACTTAAATTTTCGTTGTGTTGTAAAAAATATAAATACAACATTTTGGAAAAAATAAATTTCGCGAAAAAATCAGAGGGGGTACCCTTGTTGTTTTGATGACCAAAAACAGTAAAATAAATTTTGCGCTTATCTATAACAATTTTTGCAAATAAATGCTATGTCATATGAAAGGTAACCAGATGTGAAGTTTAAACTAATTTCATTTTTACCACAAAAACAATTTTTGAGTCATTTTTTGAGTAAATAGTCAATATTTTGGACCTTTTTTGACATAGTCATAAAACATATATGCACTGACTTAACGGTACAGTTAAACCTATTTTTATGAAGTGCTTTTATTGAAATTTTGAACAAAAAAAATTAAATGAAATATATAAATGGACAGCGGATATCGAAAGACCAAACTTTGATTGTCATGTCGTTTTTTTCATTCTTGGGTTTTTTATGAAAAAGTCGTTGCACTGAAAATTTCTACAATTTTGAATATATGTGAGTGTTTTTGATGTCAAAATAAGAAAATTTTTGTAAAAGTAAGTACACAAAAAACTCCGGTGCTAAAAAGTATTATAATAACAAAATTACTGTTACTTGAAAAATTTCGGAGGAGGCGTGGCAAAAAATAAGTACATAACATTTTAAGTTAGGATACACTTAATATGTATACTAAGTTTGAGCGAAATCCGTTGAGCCGTTAAGATTTGTATAAAGGCCAAACAAATAAACAAACAAACAAACAAACAAACAAGCAAACAAGCAGAAAATGAGTTTTATTGCACAAAGGAGCAAAAAGATCGGTTTTTGAAGTGAAAACTTCTTTAGGCGCGTTGAACGATTTTGGTAGAGGGTAAATCTTTGGTTTGCGTCATCGTGAATTTCCGAATAACTCTCGTCACTAATACAGACAGCGAGCATGGCAGAATAACCATGTAGGGCCGACTCGAAGAGGAATGAAGTAGAGAGCAGAGAAAAGCGAGATAGTTGTCAAAATCAGCTGTTTATCTCGAGTTTCTTTATGTTAATTTTTAGCAGTTGATTTTTGGTTAAACTTTTTTTTTTGCTTTTTTGCAAATTGAACACTTGCTCGGCATTTTATAGTTTTATTTACACTGTTTTTATTATATTTTCATTCAAACTAACACAAACTTAACACACGTGTTCGCTCTATTTACAATTTAAAAACATAATAAGGGTTCTCATCTAAACATGTAAACATGTATAGCATTTAAACTTTTGATGAGCTATAAAGTGTAAATAGCGTAAATGTCGACAAAATGGCGGCTGCGTCTGCGACAACATTATGACTTTTTAAAATTTTAAACCTTTTAAAAACCTTCATTAACATGGACAAATAAATAAAACGTGTTCATATTTACTTCAACTATTTTAAATATGTAATGATTAGCGCCAAAGGCAACCCTTATTCACACACGTAGACTTACATTCTAGTTTAAACTACAAAGTAGGCTTGGAAATGATGTAAACTCACCCCCATACAAATTTTGACAGATAGTTTACGCGCATGTAAGTTCACAAGGTTTACAATGTTTACGGTTCAGTTACATGCTTAGATGAGAACCCTTAATATTCTTATTTCAACCTTTTCATTTTCCACTCTTCGTTAAAGGGCCAAACAGACCACACAGACTGTTTGCGCAAACACGTGTTTGCGCAGACTGTTCGACAGTGCATTTGGCTGTTTTAGGTTTGTATCAGAGAACTGCAATGAGTATCCGACAGAATTCGGATACTCAAATCATACCCGAGTGTCGTGCTGTTCTGAACTCTAGCCATACTTAATAATATGTGTAAAATACTTATAGGCATTCGGCTCATTAGCATTTTTTCGGTTATAAGTACATTCTCATATCCGAGAGCGGCGTGATCCGATCCACTTCGAGCCGTTTTCAATGAGTGCGTTGAGTCAGTTTATTACAAAAGCGCTCGATCCGAATGTATTTTGAGTGTACTCTGAGTACTGCTCCTTCTCTGCCAACGTCTCTTAGCGTTAATTAGTTTTTTTTTGCGTATGCACTTTTCGTAAGTATTTGTCTGCAGGCCATGTTCTCATTTTTTGTTTGTTTTTTCTCGAAAACGAGTTTTTGGTATTTCATTGTTGCTCTCTATGGAGAAAAAACAATAACAACGCTTGTGATTTTGTTTTGTTAGACATAAACAAAAATACAACAAAATCAAAAGGCCGGCGCACAGTAGGTAAAAGTTGGAAATAAATACCAAAACTGATGATCTCTCTTTGTGATTTTTTTTTTTCTTTGCGTTGTTTAAGAATATTCAAACTTGCATGATTCTAAAATATTTATCAGAAATATATATATATAGGTTTTCTGTGTAGACGCCTTAAAATACGATTGATGTAAAAATGTTGAAAAAATTTCGTAAAATATTGATATTTTTCAAGAGTTATTACAGACAATTGAGAAAACGTATTGCACTCTGGTTTTTTTAAGTACAAAAAGCATTATTGAAAAAGTTTTTTGCATTCTTGAAATATTTTTTTTTTATTTTTGCAATAAATTTCTTATGCAAAGTTGATATGACAAAAAAAACTATGGATGTCGACGATATTTTAAATAAAGAAATGCTTTTATTGGACTTTAAGTTGACCGATTAAAAAAAACTGACAGAATTTTTTGCGTCCTTGAACAACATTTGGTAAATGCGTTTAGAAGAAAATATGGATATGTTTAGTCTCAAGGTTTATTACTATAGTCATTTTCTTTAGTATGATTTTAGGCATTTTTTGTCTAACGATCACTTCTTACGAGTTAAAATCGTTAAATTTTTAATGTAAATAGTGAAAGCATTTACTTACTAAACACGATAAATGCTTTAAAATGTTGTTATTCTTCTTTTGCAATACTATATATTTGCAGAGTACTTAAGTATTCTATAGTGTGTTTCTCAGTCTATTAATTTGCTATGTTAATATATATTAAATATTTTTTTAAATAATTACAACTAAATTGAATTAGTAAAACAGTAATGTGATATGTATAAAGTGAAATTAATTCACATTATCTTATAGCTTACTATGAAACATTTTAATGAATTTCGCAATAAAATGCTTTCAAAACTATTCAAACATTCAAATTCCCTTGTCAAGAAATGCTCTTCAAACATCTTCAATTAGCTGAAAGTGAAATATATATTCTTTGATTCTAAACAACAAAATTACAATACGTACACGGCAAATGTTTGAATCAAGCAAATGTTTTGCTTAAAAGCAAATCAGCAAAACTTTGCTCAATCACAATGTGATTTATGAAAAAGATTGTTAAATTGATATTTAGGAAAAAGCAACATTTTGATTAATTTCAAATTTTTACTTAATTTCAGCAAAAATTTGCTAAGTTATTATAAATGGGAATAGCAAATGTTTACTTAATTCGCTTAGTTATTATATATTGGAATAGCACATTTTGATAAGTTTTTGCTAAAATTTTGCATAATTTTGAAGTGGCTTAGAATCAAGCGCAAGTTTTGCTTAACCACAATACTAATTTTGCAAACAGTTTTCTCCGTGTATGCAAGCCATTTTTTTTGCTACACGACCTGTGCTCACTTTATCAAATGCTAAAAAGTATGCTATTATCTTTTTTAACTGTTGATAGTATCATATTTACAACCAGTGCCAATTTGTGGCAAAAAGCATGAGGTTCACTCCTTTTTTTGGAATACAAACGAAACGACAAGCTTTTTTTTGATGATTTTTTTTTTTGTTTTTATAAAAAGCAAACAAATAATATTTTTGAATACTATAAACCTTTAACTTAAACAGTTTAGATGCTGCGCTTCATTGAAGTTGGAATACGGAAAAACACGTGAAGTGGAAAATTTCGTATGGGAGGTGGGCGTGGCAAAAAATACTTTTTTTATGATAGACATATGTTGAAGATTTCTGACAAATAGTTCTTGTATTGGTTTAAGACAAAAAAAAGATGGCGTTTTAAATATTTGTGTTGTATGAGAGGTAGGCGTGATTGAGGGCGGATTTAAAAATATTTTTGTGTGTATTCTAATAAGGCAAATTCCAAATAATACACAAAATTTAATTGGTTTACGATGAGTCCTTCTATTTATTGACAACTTTTGTATGGGGCTCAACCACTGTGCGGCGCACGTGTCTGTTTGCTTCTTGTGCGTAAACACGTGCAATAGAAGTTTAATTTCAATTATGCGCATGTGATTTGGTAACTTAAGGTTACAGAAAAATAAAAAAATACTTTACAAATTTAATAATAATTGCAGATTGCAGAAAATGAATGACACTTACGATACTATCGAAACTGCGTATTAGTTTTAAGCCTTAACAACGTTATCTCATGCGCAGCTTTCACTGTGCAAGATTAAAATAAAAAGCAACACAAGACATACACATCTGTTATTCAGCATTTAGATATGCGTAGGAAAAAATAGCACAAAACAAATACAAAAAACTCGCTCACTATTTACTGCTGCGCTCTACTGCGTTCTCTTTCATATCCGTGGCAGATGAGCCGAGTGATTCGGCTCCTTGTGTCGATTATGAGTATTTCGGCAAGTAGGATAAGTATCAGCAAGACGACAACAACCATAAGTATTTATGAACCGAAAAAACGCGATCTTTCCCGATCCGACTCATGACTTAGGATACTCATATTTATTTGAGCCGCCGCATTCTAGCTTCGTAGAAGAGAATATGAGTCGAGTTGCGTGCGCTTAGGGTGAGTAGGTTTTTGTACTTATTTTTTTCGGATATACTCAGAGTCGCAAAAAAGCTATCCGTTGCAGATCTCTGGTTTGTATCCGCACAAAAATTAAAATATTTTAATTTTTAGTTGTGTTTGCGCAAACCGTCTGTATAGTGTGTAGTGAAAATCACACCGACTTTCCATAATCCCGAAAGTCTAATAGAGTGCAGACGTGCGTGAAAGAAAATATATAAAAATGGCAGCAGAAAAAAAAAATTTAATAGAATTTGAACTAAACAAATCAAGTCTGCGCAAACAAAGTCTGTGTAGTGTATGGTCGTCGCTATGACGAGAAAAAAAGTCTTGTTTGCGCAAAAAGTCTGTGCAGTCTATTTGGCCCTTAGCAAATAAGGGCACAGAGCGAGCCTACCCTACCTGGTTATTCTGCCATGACAGCGAGTAAGTTTTTAAATGACGCTTTTGGATCTTGACTACCAGGCGCCAACGAGTATATATCTATAAGAGATTTCACTCGTCGCTCGTTATTTTTTACTCGCCGATATTAGCCATCCATCGACAGGATAGGGTATTTTGATGGGACATTTATTTTATACCCCTTCAAAAGTGCGCGTTTGTTTACATTTTGTTTTCTATATTTTGATCATTTTGGCTGCGTGCACAAGGGAGCAAAAAGATCGGTATTTTTTAATGTGCTTGCCTGTTTCTTCTGATTTGAATATCTGAAGAAATATTGCAATTTTTATGAATAACAAATAAAATATTAGAGCTTCTTATTTGCATGTGCATGGTTGCCAAATTTATTTTGTTTCCAGCTGGACATTTTTGTTGTGATTTTGTTGTAGCTATATTTTGGTTGCTGCTGCAGACAAGGATTTTTAGATATTTCATTAGCTAAATAGAAAGACAGAAATCTGATTCGGCTAATGTAATAAATATTGGATAATAAAAAAATGTAGCAATAAATAGAATTGCTCTAGAGTATTTAATAAATTTAAAATAAAACAAAGAAATATTGTAGATTTAATTAATGAGAATAAAAGTTATTTTTGATACAAATTTTACAGGTTATTATATATATGTATGTGTGTTTTTTTTCTTTCTTTATCCTCCTTAGTTTGTTTCTAGCTGGACATTTTCCTTGTAGCAATATTTTGCTTGCTACTTTGGATACTCAACCATAATTTTTAGATACTTCATTAGATCAATAAAAAGATGAAATTCTGATGATTCGGCTAATGAAATAATTATTAGTCAGGACTTGAAAAAAAATTTTTTAACAAAAATGATTTTAATAAATAAAATTAACTTGAATTAACAAAATACTATTTTTTTAGAATTATTAAAAACAATATTGTAATTAAAATATGCCATCATTAACTTTTCATGTTCACAAAATACTTGAATTAACCAAATTTCTTCAAAATCAAAGAAGAATTTATTGTATAAAGATATTCTCCGACAGACGTTGTCCTGCCACCGCCTTACTGCCATATATGAATTTTCATGCTAATCGGAAAAAAAAACATTTTGTTTTCACAATTTTCAGTATAGTTGCCGAACGTATCTATATAAGCTATATTACAAAATTATAGTCTAATACAACCAAAACCGTCCAAAATATGACATTTTTGTTGATTTGTAGGCGGTAAAAGAGGGTGTGGCAAAATATTTTTTCCTTAAACCATCTAGAACTCAAAACAAATCGAGTGCCAAAATTTGAGCTTAATTTACTTTATACCTATCGTTTTAATATTTTAACTGTATTAAAATGTAGAACTAATTTTAATAAAAAAATTTACGAATTTCGTAATTATTTAAATAAAGAATATCTACATTAAAATAAATTGCATAATATGTCTTTGATGGCAATTGTATTTAAACTTAAATAATTATAAAAGGTTCGTGATGAAGAACTGTGGTAAGTATACTTATTAAAATGTATTTTTTTAATACAAAATTCTTTTATTTTCTTATAATAAAAGCCATCTTTTTACTATGGCAGAAAACGTTTTGCAGTTTTTTTAATTAATAAATGAAAAAACATTTAATTTTAATGTAGATGTATTTAATTTCTGTAGTTAAAAAATATGTAGTAAAAGTAAATAATTGAAAATAGTAAAAATAATTACATTTTTATTTGGACGGTGAGTTACTAATTTACATTTGTTTTAAATACATATTTATTTATTTTTACTACAGGATTATTTTGGGTGTATTTTGGATACACAAGCATAATTATTAGATACTTCATTAGCCGAATAGATAGACTAATAGTATAGGTCGGGTATACGTATCTTTGGAAGATTTATACCTCCGGGCGAATCAAAAAAAAAAAAGTAGACACCTAAAAGAATGTTGTATTGCTGGCACTTGAATGGTGATTACGGCACTTGAAGTCATTTGAAGAAAACAAAATTTAAATATATTATTGTTCTGCGAGTTGTCATTCTGGCAGGTAGTAGATTTAAATATTATTTTTAAAAAATGAAAAAAATGGTGAACTTCGAAGCAGACATTTACAAATATCAGGTTTTTTTTCATCGGGGTAAAAAACACGAAAAAAGATTAAAAATTAACAATTCTACTATCTGCTAGAGCCATTCCCAACTAGAACTGATGTTCCACATTTGGGTTGCAGCGACGTCGTAGCGTTTATTTTTGTGTCAAAATTGACATGATGTTACGTATTGGTTACGTTACAGAGACCACTATGATTCGAAAGTGGTGCAACACAATGCCGACATTGTGTTAGTGAAAATTACTTTGAAGTGACTTAGCACATTTTAGTATACACATTTATACATAAATGCATTACAGAGTTGCCAATTGCAAAAAAATTAATTTTGTTTACATGTTTTGTTTACATTTTGCAGCCATAAATATAATTATTTTATAATTAATATTTATATAATATATAGGAGTACAACATAATCTTAAGTGTTTTCGATATTATTTGGAGCTAAATGTAGATGGGAAAGAAGATTTTCGGTAAAATAACAGCCAAAACTTCTTAAGAATTTAAGCGCAAGCTGAATTCAGAAAATATTGCAACAATTTCATACATTAATAAAAAATGTTTAAATATAATAATAATTTGCGTCCACCATTTTAAATGACTTGGGGTCGCAATTAGCTAATTGTTACAAAATGTACATCTTGATGAATGATGGATGATGCCTACACTTGGGTCGCAATTAGCTAATTGTTACAAAATGTACATCTCGATGAATGATGAGTGATGCATTTTTTAAAGGTAACACTTGATAAATCGTTACAACATTCTGTGACCTAGTGGTAAAGTAGTATCCTAGGAATTTTTACAAACTTTTCCCACAAAATATTTTCCAAATCAGTATCGCTGCAACGTCGTCGTGTAAAAAATGTGTCTTAAGTAACCTGTGGTCGCAAAATTCTACTTGGGTTGTCTGTAGAATTATGAATTGAAAATTCAGCCCAATCAGCTTAATAGATTTTTTAAACACCCTGGTCGAAAAAGTCAAAAAACTTTGTTTCGAGAAAATCACTTTTCTATAGACAACGATTTTAAATATTTGGTAAAATATTACTTTTGAAAACAATTTTCTAAAAATATAATTTATATCTAATATATAAAATTCTTCTGTCACGGGGTACGTAATCGAACTCCTCCGAAACGGCTCGACCGATTTTCATGAAATTTTGTATGTATATTTTGTAGGTATGAGAATAGGTCGTAAAGTATATTTCAACCTCCTACTAGCAGTGGGCGTGGCACCTCCCATACAACCCAAATTTGCGATATCGAATATCTTTGGAGTTATAAGCCGCTTAGCCTCGGAATTCGGTATTCGACAATTTAGACGTGCCGCTTCGCAGATACAATTTTGTGAGAGTTGGAAAAGGGGGCGTGGCACCTCCCATACAACCCAAATTTGCGATATCGAATAGCTTTGGAGTTATAGGCCGCACATCCTTGGAATTCGAAATTCGACCACAATTTACACGTGGCGTTTTACTGATAAAATTTTATGGGAGTTGGACAAAGGGGCGTGGCACCTGTTATACAACCCAAATTTGCGATATCGAATAGCTTTTGAGTCAATCAAACAAAGCAAACAAAGCCTCGGAATTCAGCATTCGAACTCAATTTACACATGCAGTTATACTGATAACTTTGTATGGCGTTGGACAAGGGGGCGTGTCACCTCCCATGCAACCAAAATTTGAGAAATTCTACAGCTTTTGAGTTATAGGTCGCACAGCCATGGAATTGAGTATTCGACCACAATTTACACATACAATTTCACTGATAACATTTTATTCGCGTTTGGCAACGGGGCCGCGGCAGCAACGCGCCGGGTTTAAGCTATCTATATATATAAAATGGAATGTGTGTTTCTTTATTTGTTTGTTTGTACCTTATAGGAGACCAAACCTCTGGACCAATCTTCCTGAAAATTTCACAGCATTTAACTGGGACTCTGGCATGATTAATAGGGTACTTTTTCGACCGCGCCCACTTTTACGCCCACTTTTTTAAAATTATGTAATGGCTCCCATATAGTTTTTAACAGATTTACTTCAAATTGTATACACATTATACTCCAGGCGAGGTAGAAATAAACATTTCTTACGCCACGCCCCCTTTTACGCCCCTTTCCACGCCAAATTTAAGTTTTAAACTTTTTGTTCTCTGTACAAATTTGTTACTTCCAACGGATTATTTTTTATTTAGTAGTATATTGCTCTTAATACTGTTAACGTCGCCATATTACTATGAACCACGCCCACTTCACCGCCCCTTTTTTAATTCAGATACTTACTTATACCACTAACAATGTTTGCTATACAAAATACTTTTTTGTAATATGTATTTACCTAAAGTTTTATATAGTTTTTATCTACAGGTAAGGTAGCCATAGATTTTTTATTACCAAATCCCCCTTTTTCGCCCCATTTTACTTTAATTATAATAAATCTGCTTTCAATCTATATATATAAAAATGAATTTCTGTCTCTTTGTTTGTTTGTTTGTGCTTTATAGGAGGCCAAACCCTTGGACCGATCTTCCTGAAACTTTCACAGCATTTTACTATGAATCTGGAAAGAATAAAAGGCTATATGAAGTTTTTATTTGACAAAGGGGCGTGGCACTGCCCATATAACCCAAAAATTTTAATCGCCATATTTTGGGCATTTTTTGATCTACGTTGATGCTATTTGGTACATATAGTACTGGCATAGTTAGGAATACGAACCAGGAGAAAAGTGGGTGGGACCACGCCCCTTTTTAGGAAAATTAAAAATAGCAATATAGTCTTAACTACTGGACCGATCATCATTAAATTTTCACAATAGGATATTCTTACGAAATAATAAATTCTTGACTATATAAAGTTGTGAGTGGACGAAGGGGCGTGGCCTCGCCCATATAACCCAAATTTTAAAATCGTCATATCTTGGGCATTTTTTGACCAACGGCGGCAGTATTTGCTATATATGGTATTAGCATGAATAGAAATACGTACCAAAAGAAAAGTGGGCGGAGCACGCCCCTTTGTTTGCGATATATTGGAGGCTGGACCTGATAACCGATCTTAAATTTTCACAGCGTTCAGCTTTGACTCAGGAATACTTATTACATGATAATATTTTTCGACCATGCACACTTCTGCACCTACTTTTTTACTACGTTTATTAACGGCTATACCACAAATCATGTCATTAAAATCATTAAAATACATATTAATTAAAATAGTGGGGTAGCTCAATTCTCTTTCTTCTACCACTGTCTTCAAAACAGCTGATTTTATAATACGTGTTAATTAAAATAGAGAGTGGGGTAACCCCATTCTCATTCTCCCACAACAGACTGCGAAACAGCTGATTGTGTAATTGCTGCTTTTTGATTGGTCTAAAAATAAAAAGGGGGAGCATGAAGCAAATTACATGCGATTCAGCGCTGAATTCTAATTGGTTTACAACAAAAAAAGAGGCGAAGCATTGCAATAATTAAATTAAATAAATAAATTTTTGTAAATATATAAATACTTTTAATTTTATTTTAAACGAGGGGGTAGCGAAGCACACCGGGTTCAGCTAGTAATTGTATAAAAGTATATATTGAAACTAGGCTATTTTTTTGGATAAACATTAGGGCGGAGTAGGGATGTTCAACTTTTTTAGTTTTGTCGATCCCGGGATTTTCGAGATCTGAAATTATTCGAATTTTGGCTTTTGTTGTGTTTTGTACGAAATAGCTTAAGATTATGAAAAAAGCTAAATTTTAAATTTTGCATTTTTTGATTTTGGGGTATTTTTCGAAAAAACTGCATAGATTTTGATTTTATATCAAATCAAAAAGTTTTAGCCTATGACGTAAAAAACCTTTATGAATAAGGGCCACATTAATGTACATTTACACAAACAACAGAACATACGTATATTGTATTTATTATAGTATATATAATCCCTGGATTGTAGTTGCAGATCTCGAAAATCCCGGGATAGACAAAACTAAAAAAGTTGACATCTCTACTCCGCCCTAATGTTTATATAGATATGTTTATATAAATAAATTCTTCTTTGATTTTGAAGAAATTTGGTGTTTGTATTTTGTTAATTCAAGTTAATTTTATTTATTATATAATAACCTGTAAAATTTGAATCAAATATAACTTTTATTCTCATTAATTAAATCTACAATATTTCTTTGTTTTATTTTAAATTTTTTAAATACTGCTAGACCAATTCTATTTTATTGCTACATTTTTTTATTATCCAATAATTATTTTATTAGCCGAATCAGAATTCTGTCTTTCTATTCAACTAATGATATATCTAAAAATCCTTGTCTCCAGCAGCAAACAAAATATAGCTACAACAAAATCACAACAAAAATGTCCAGCTGGAAGCAAAATAAACTCGGCAACCATGCACATGCAAATAAGAAGCTGTAAAATTTTATTTTCATTCATAAAATTTGCAATATTTCTTCAGATATTCAAATAAGAAGAAACAGGCAAGCACATTAAAAAATACCAATCTATTTGCTCCCTTGTGCACGCAGCCAAAATGATCAAAATATAGAAAACAAAATGTAAACAAACTCGCACTTTTGAAGGGGTATAAAATAAATGTCCCATCAAAATACCCTATCCTGTCGATGGATGGCTAATATCGGCGAGTAAAAAATAACGAGCGACGAGTGAAATCTCTTATAGATATATACTCGTTGCTAAAAGGACTATATCAACGAACTAGTTCTTTAAACTCAACTGAACTAAAAAGTGCGATCTTTTTAGTGAACTAAAATGCCCAAGCCTATCAGTAAGTTATATTAACCAGGTAGGCGCGCGCGATACGGAGAAACTTTAAAAAGTAGCCCTTATATTATGTGTTTGTTTTGATTCCTTTTCGACAATACCTAAAATTCTGTCAAAATCATGTCAAACGAAAAAAGCTGAACGCCTGGTAGCCAATATCCAAGAGTGTGTGTTTGAGTTTCATGACCAACATAACATTTGAAGTTTTATAAATGTCACCAGCATATTCTCTGACTGGGACCATGATATAATAAGTAATAGGTAGGAGTGGCATTTCGTGTTTCAACCATCGAATGTCAAACGAAAGAAAACAAAATAGAGAACATGTGCCACACACATTGACCGCATTCAGACGAGTCACCTGTTGTGAATGGATCATTTAATTGCAAAGGTTTCTCACTCAAATTTAAAAAAAAAAACAGTGACCAACTATTGACTCTGCTGAAAGCTGCCAATAGGCGTTTTTCTTTTTCCACATCAGACCACAGATCTGAGCAGATCTGATCAAACCGACCATAACCTGAGCTGACAACATCAGATCAAACAAAAATTGGTCTGATTTGGTAATGAAACACTTTGGGAACATCTGCATCTTTCGTCCACTAAAATGTCAAGATATATAATTTTTTAGATAAATAGCTAAATTTAATAAAAAATAGTACATTCAAAACTAATGCCAGCCATTTTTTGCTTATTGTTTTTTTTTTATGTATGCGTTGGCAGCCGATTGCTTAGTGCTCAGTAAAAAAATTCTGAGCTCGTCGACAGCATCTGACTAACACTCAGACCATAACCAGACCATGAAAAGAAACGCATATATTGAACACAGCTAAGTCTGAGGTAAAAAATAAACGCTGATCTGTTTTTGACAACTCATGCTCAGCTCGGATGTAATAAAGAAAAACGCCTAATGTGTGTGACACACGCACTTTGTATTGTTTTCTTTCGTGTGAAATTCGATGGTCGCAGCTCGTGAGAAAATAAGTAGTTGTCAAGGCTACCTAATAATAATTTTATCATGACTGGGACTGCATCGTCTAAGAATTTTTTGTTTCTTATTTCAGCTACCATATGCTTATAGTATCTTTTTTAGAATATAATATAATTATTAATGACGCAAACAGTGAAAGTAATGTAAATGAAATTCAATGAAATTTATGTAAATACAAATTCTATGTATACGTATTTTTTGTGCATATTAATTATTTAAATAGGTTTAATTTATATTTTTGTTTATACATATGTTACTCTGTTTTTTATATTAATACCCATAATTTAAAATATAATGAAATGATAAAAGACGAAAATAATGTGCATTAATGATGAACCGGATGTACGGATGAACCGAATCGGGGGCAGAAAATAAACTGCACTTTGCTTGCTATGTTTTCTGTTTTCCTTGTAGCAAGATCTCAAATGCAGGCATTTAAAGAGACGAATCAAATATGTATAAAAAATAGAAAATTTATTTTATTTTATGAGGATTATTTTTCATTCAATAGTGCTCCCTGTATTTTATTTTTATATCAACAATATTCAATTTAAATGTTATAATATAGTTTGGTGTAATTATAAAATAAAAATGCTATCTGAATAAAAAATATTTTGAAAGATATTATTAAAGTCTGATTGAGTGAAAATATAAAAATTTTCTCCGACTGGCATGAAAATTTTTTATAAGCAGTAAAGCTGTCCGTAGCAGAACAAAGTCTTCCAGGGAATACTTATATTGTATACATAGGTTTTCGCTTCGGTCGACATTCCCCTCACTGCTTTACTTTTTTTTTTAATGTCCTTGCCTGTGTCT
Source organism: Dichetophora obliterata (assembly GCA_963920525.1). Taxonomy (NCBI): domain Eukaryota; kingdom Metazoa; phylum Arthropoda; class Insecta; order Diptera; family Sciomyzidae; genus Dichetophora; species Dichetophora obliterata. The sequence goes on along the minus strand of OY986435.1, from coordinate 240,735,478 downwards.
TCCAATTTGAATATCTGAAGAAATATTGCAAATAGGGCATCCATTTTCGGGACGCTTCCGCAATCCCGGGATTTCGGGATTTGAAAAACACAATCTCGGTACTAGTCCCGGGTTTGACAAACCTTAGAAAACGAATTTTTTGGAAGACGTTATATGAAGTTTCAAAGTAGTTATGCCTTGTTTTACAACACAAAACATTGGAAAAGATTACAAAAAACAAAAAAACACAGTTTCGATTAAACGTTTGGATAGTATTTATTGTTTATATTTGAAAAAAGAAGATCAATTCTTTAAAAAGAAAAAAATTAATAAAATTAGATCATCCATTCTTTCATTTAAAAAAAATAGAATAGTTTAATAACACTGTAGATAAATTTTAAACTTTTGAAAAGACACAAGAAAACGCTGAGACACGTTAACTTAATTTTTGATCGTGAAAATTAGTATAATACTCACTTTTTACAAATCAGATTAAAGTCTCGAGCTATTCAGATTTTTGATATTTGACTTACATTTAAAGAATTTTTATAGTTTTTTAACAATTAAAAACTTGAAAAAAAATCTAAAAATTTTTTTGCTCAAATTTATATTTTTATTTCATAAGGAGACTTAATTCTGAAAGCGTAAGCAAAATCGGAGGTGGTCAAAATTTTTGGTCTCCAAAAATAAGGTCTCCAAAAATAAAAATCCGCCTTAATGAATTTCCGAACGTAAAGCTACGCTACGAATACGACAAATTTGCTAATCCAAATTCCGAACGAAACTTTCCCTCTTCAAATTTACTTTTAGGAGTTCGAAAACAACTAATTTCAACAGCAGACAAATAAATAAAAAGAAAAATCGAAAATTTGCGGTGTTTTTGATCAACATTGTCTTTTTTAGCTGTGATTTTTAATGGATTTCATTGCAATAGCAATTTTCGCACAATAAAAGGAAGATTTCTCACAAAGAGAATCTATGAAAATTCATCGAAGAATATTGCGAGATTGCATCAACCCTTTGGAAATGGATAACGAAATGTAGAAAATGCAATTAATAAATTTCCACTAACATATTCACTGGATTAAAAAAAAATGCACCTACATTTACTAAAAATTAATTACAAGTTTTTTTGAGACCTGATTCTATAAAAATTCAATTGTTTTCTTTTGTCGCAAGCAAATCCGTCGAGGCACAGCATTCGTGAAAAAATCCGACCAAAAAATTTTACGACCAAAAAATAAGTTTACGTGTCTCGGTATTTTTGTGTGTCTTTTTGACGTCCCTACAGTGTAATTTTGGTATTTCTAAGTAGGAATATTGTGATATTTTGTACAGCTTGTTTAAGGAAGTTTTTTAAGGTCAAATTTTAGTTTCTTAAGCTAAGTTAAGTTTTTTAAGTATTTTGTAATATTTTTTACAGTTAGTTTAAGAAAGGTTTATATTTTTATATTTTTTTTTATATTTTGTACAGCTACTGAAAAAAAATTTTTTATTTTAGTATTATTAAAAGCACATTTCAGTATTTCTAAGGAAGTATCATGTGTTTAGAACATTGTGTTATTTTGTACTGCTAGTTTAAAAAAGGTTTTTATACAGGGTTGCCAATATTCGAAGCGCCCATTTTATTTTTAAATAAATCAAAGAAACCACAATTTTTTGTCTGTTCGTCATGAATATCATTTAATTGGGTTCAAGTAAATTTGCTTACATTATTTCTTGAATATGATATCTCGTAAATGGTCGCCATTGGCCTCTACGACAGCATTACGATAGCATTTTCCATGGTTTTCTTCAACATTTCGATGGGAATGGCGGTTATTTCTTGACGGATGTTGGTTTTCAGCTCTTCTAGGGTCTTTGGCTTGTTGACATAAACCTTTGATTTCAAATAACCCCACAAAAAGAAGTCTGGAGGCGTTAAATCTGGTGATCTTGGCGGCCAATCGAAATCACCATTTGTTGACATCAAACGGCCAGGGAACAATTGCTTCAAAAAATCGATTGTAGTGCGGCTTGTGTGTGGTGGCGCGCCGTCTTGTTGAAACCAGTAGTGCCTGATACGATTTCGACGAACGATTGGCATGAAAAAATTGTTTATCATATCGCGATAACGCTCCTGATTGACTGTAACTCTGTGGCCATTATCATCTTCGAAAAAGAACGGCCCAATGAGCATTTTTGCACAAACGCCGCACCCAACAGTGACTTTTGCATCGTGAAGAGGTACCTCTTGAATCTCTTGTGGATTTTCAGTGGCATAAATACGGCAATTTTGTTTGTTTACCGTTCCGTTCAACTGAAAATGAGCTTCATCGCTCATTTCTTGAAAGCACGTTGAGTTTTCACTATTGACTTGTTTTGTTGAATGTAAATTTCAACAATTTTAGAGCGTTCGCGTGGCGTGTACTGTTCCATTGTAAACATTTGCTTGGAATGACGCTTCAAACGCGGTATGTCATTAGTCGATTTGGCATCACTGCGGAAAGTTACAGTGTTGCCAGATGGGCGCTTCGAATATTGGCAACCCTGTATTTAAATTTTTTTAAATTCACATTCAGGCAGCAGCAGGTTTTTCTCAGGTTGCATCATTAAATATTTTGACATGATCGTAAAATTATTAAAAAAAAATTTAACAGTATAATAACTTTTGTATATCTACAATAAGTAAGATTTTGGTGATATTTTGTACAGCTTGTTTAAGGAAGTTTTGTTTTTTTAATTTTTAAGGTCACATTTGGGTATTTTCACGCCATATATTGTACAGCTAGTGAGAAAAGATTTTTATTTTTGTATTATTAAGATCATATTTCAGTACATTTCAGAACTACTACACTTCACATGGAAATATCATGTGTTATACACATTAGGCCTTACCAACAGTCGATTTAGCACCTACTCTAAATTTAGTGTGTGCTTTTCTGACATTATTTCTATAGAATTTGCTGTCAAAAAGCTTACACTAAATTTAGATTCAGCATTAAAATAACTTTTGGTAAGACCTATTGTGTTATTATTTTGTACTGATAGTTTTAAAAATTTTTTAAAATCACATGAATTTTTTCTTAAGTAGTACGTATCATTGAATTTTTTGTTGGAATATTTTGGATTTTTTTTTGCAGTGAAGGCAATCCCGGGATCCCGAAAACCCCGGGAATTTAGGCTTTGCAATTCCGGGACTGTCGGAACTAAGAAAAGTCCTTTTGAAAATGTAATTTTTTGTAGATTGATTATTGTTCAGTTATCCTTCAATAAATCAATTCCGCTTATAATATGGATTCTATATTTTTCGTAAAATAATAATTTTAAAAAATATTGTAAAATAACATGAAAAAAAATTTACCCGGTGTTACTCGAGAGTCATTTATTTAAACATTTTAACACACACTTCTCGATTAAATGTTTTTTAAAATCGGGAATAATGAAAAACATGTTGAATTTTATTTGAATTTTATTTTATTTAATTTTATTTATCTACCATTAGAAAGGTAATTGAACGAACAGTAATCCAAAAAAGTTTAGGAAAATTTTTGTTGTTGGTGGTTCCATCTCTTGCGGTGAGCTAATTGAATTCAAAGAAAGGGTACGAAAAACATATTTTAAAAATTAAAAAGAATTTTTATATTTACTTAATCTTTAAGCAAGACAATTACCTTTTCAACAAAATAAAAATTATGGTGGGACTCAATGCGTTCTTGAGATATGGACATTTTAACGTCTAAACAAAGATTTATATTAAAAAACATATTGAACTTATTAACAAAAAAAAATTATAATGAAATATACTAAAAACAGCGGAGTTATTGGCATTAAAAGTAAAAACTTTGATTTTCATATAATTTTTTTCTCATTATTAGCTTTCAATGTTTAATGAAAATTCGTTGTACTAAAAATGATTGTACCTACTAAACTGAGCTGGCCATTTAAATTGATCCAATTCTATGTTTTTAAGTGTTGATGACGCTAGATGGCGCTGTGACTGAAAAAACTGGCTGTACTGCATTATTTTACTTTTTAAAAGTTTGGTAGCAAGAGCATTTTCGCAAAATATTTCGCAAAACTTATCTGCTAGCTGCATAAGAACATCAGATATTCTTCTGTAAGCAGAAAAAAGCGCCACCTGTTTGTAATCCCAAACATGTGGGGTTAAATTTGAAGAAACTTTTGAAAAAACATTATTCAGCTTTTCACCGCAAGGTGTATGTATAGTTTGTGCTGACCAGATGCGCATATGTTTTATTATATCGCCATATAGCTGAAACTGATTACATGAAAATATTAACTTTTACAGCATTCTTATTCACAGTCATCTTTTCGTTAAAATTGTGATATATATACAACATTTAAAGTACCATTGATAAAGAACTAAGTGACAACGGTGACACAATAGTGAGAAAAAAAGAGCCAACACAACAAAACAAATTTAACAGGAGGGGAGCGGATGGTGGGGAGGCAAATAATAAGTAGATCACTATAAAGAAGATTTTATATAATCCAAAATGTTCGTAATTACTTAAAACACACAACTGCATTCTTAGATATAAATGGGGACGTTCAAACTATATAGAGAATTTTAACACAAAACTAAGTTTTATTAATAGTCTGGTATGAAAAAATAGATTTTTAGCCATAACTTTTGATTGGAAAGAGATATTGGGGTAATTTTTTTCACAGAAATTATTTTTGAGACTTGACTTTTTTGTAAAAAATATAAAAACAACATTTTGGAAAAAATAAATTTCGCGAAAAAAATCAAGGGGGTACCCTTGTTGTTTTGATGACAAGAACAGTAAAATAATTTTTGAGCTTAGCTAGAAGAATTTTGCAAATAAATGCTATGCCATATGAAAGGTAGGCAGACGTGGAATTTTAAATTGATTTCATTTTTACAACAACAACAATTTTTGAGTCATTTTTTGAGTAAAATGTCAACATTTTGGACCTTTTTTGACATAATCATAAAACATATATACACTGACTTAACGGTACAGTTCAACCTATTATTGTGAAGTGATTTTATTGAACTTTTGAACAAAAAAAATTTGAATGAAGTATAGTAATGGACAGCTGAGATATTTGCATCGAAAGATCAAACTTTGATTTTCATGTCGTTTTTTTCTCATTCTTAGGCAACGATGTTTTATGAAAAAGTCGTTGTACTGAAAATTTCTCCAATTTTGAAGATATGTGAGTGTTTTTGATGTCAAAATAACAAAAAATTTTTAAAATTAAATACACAAAAGTCTCCGTTGGTAAAAAGTTTTATAATAACAAAATTACCGTTAGTTGAAAAATTTCAAAGGGGGCGTGGCAAAAACTAAGTATGTAACATTTTAAGTTGGGATGCACCTAATATGTATACCTAGTTTGAGCAAAATCCGTTGAGCCGTTTAGATTTGTATAAAGGCCAAACAAACAAACAAACAAACAAACAAACAAACAAACAAACAGAATATGAGTTTTATTACTATAGATAAAAATTGCCGAAATGAACCTTGAAAAAAAGGCTGGAGAACCAGACTACAGCACAAATACTTTTAATAAATTTAGTTTTATTTGTATGCATTTTCTTTTATATTCCAAATAAATCAGAGGAAACATTTTTAAAATGCATTATTTTGTTCCGTTAATGAACAAACAGTTTTTCAAGTCCTACCTAAGCAATAATTAATTCATTAGCCGAATCAGAATTCCGTGTATCTATTCAGCTAATGAAGTTGCTAAAAATTATGCTTGTGTATCCAAAGTAGCAGCCAAAATATTGCTTCAAGGAAAATGTCCAGCTAGAAAAGAAATAAATTCGGCAACCATGTATGTACATGTAAATAAAAAGTTGTCAAATTTTATTTTCATTCATAAAATTTGCAATACTTTTTCAGATATTCAAATAGAAAAAACATGCAAGGACATTAAAAAAAAACGATCTTTTTGCTCTCTTTTGGCACACAGCCAAAATGATAAAAATATAGAAAATAAAATGTAAGCAAACTCGCACTTTTGAAGGGGTATAAAATAAATGTCTTATCAAACTAACCTGTTCTGTAGATGAATGGCTAAAATCAGCGAGTAAAAACTAACGAGCGACGAGTGATATGATGACGAGTATATACTCTTTGTCTTTAAGTCATTGAAAAATTTCGCCAATTTGTATATCAATTCGCTTTGTTTGGTTTGTTCACTTGAATTTGTTATAACAGGAATGACAGGAACTGACATTCATATTGATTTATTCATGTGTTAGTAAAAACATCCTATAATTGTGGCATGGTGTCTTCTGAGTTGAGTTTGTCGTCTCTTTTTACACTCTTTAAACTTAAAGCATTTAGAAAATTTTAGAAGAATTAAATCGTTGCTTACTTTTGCCAAGCATTTTCTAAAAGAAATGTTTTATTTACTTACAGCCCACACATAAAATGCAATCGGGCGAAGGAGCGCCAACAATATCATTACAGCTGGTACCAAAAATGCTAGCTCCACTAGCAAGCCTCTGGGTACCTCATGCATTTGTTGTATCATTTAAGCTGGAAACTGATGAGAATTTATTGATCACTAAGGCTCGCGATAGTTTAAGTAAATACAAACATAAGGTAAGTGACAGTGAGCACTGCAACAACTATGCAATAACAGGAAAAGCTAAACAGTATTCACTAAAAATAAACGAAATTATGATTGTTTTGTTAACGTAAAAAAAAAATTATTTTCTAACAACAAATTTTGGTGCCAATTCTTGAAGTATTTTGTGCCGTCATCTTTGCCAAATTCAGTTTTTTTAAAATTTTCAAATATATTATAGCCTTATTTGCCTTACGGCACAAAAAAAATTTATACACTGCATCTCTGAGATATAACATGAACTAAACAAACTCTGAATATAACACAAACCTCTCGAATCTACTAGTCGTTCAGGAATTTAAGATTACGTAAACCTAACTTAATTCGACTTCCTTCAAGGAGTTTATTTTTAAATTGAAAAAAAAATCCTTAATTGCTTTTTACTACTTCTGCCAGGATTGTGTTTTTTAAACAGTTTCTTTAATATTGACTTCAACTTTCTTTATAGTTATTTTATTTGCTTATAGTTTTCAATTAGTTACGTTCTATGGTACGTGCACATTTATTTAAATTAGCGCATACACATGTCGACATACTACTCACATTCACTAATTGTTTATTTACAGTTGGTTATTGCAAATATTTTACAAACTCGTAAGCATCGTGTTGTTTTTGTAACGCCAACAACATCCTACGAGGTACACTTGAGCAGGGAACAAGCGTTGCAAGGACTCGAAATCGAAGAACCAATTGTTGCTGATGTTGTGAGTATATTCCAAGTCCGTATATTTTTCTATACATATGAATGAATGTATACGTAACTATGTATGTTGGTATGTAAATAAGTGTTTAGTTATATGGGTTAGAAAAGTTAATGGAACATATAAGATGCTTATTGTATAAAATAAGCCTTTTGAAATCCTTTCAGTCAGCATTTAGTTAAAAAAAAACATTTTTAATCAATAAACATGTGTGTTATATGCGTAATTGTGTGCTTGTGTTTAACAAAGCGGGTAATGCGGGCTGGTTTTATGTTAATATTAAAAAAGTTTTGATTTCAAAATGTGAGTCGTCATGTCACGGCAATTGTTTTGAAGCATCAGCAAATATGTAAACAAAGAACATTAACTAATGTTGCCTCAAAAATGTGCTTACCATACGTCCGTTTTGTCGTTCCTAGTCGGATGTTATTTAATTAAATTCTGTGCAGACATTTATTTATACACAACAGTGACAGACACTTTGCGACGCCGTTAGGCGAAAATAGTTGGAGGCTCCTTTTCTACACCGAAAAAAAGAATGTAAAACCAAAAATAACGCACTTTGCCGCAAAGACATTTTTTGGTTACATAGTGCCCAAAGATAAAGTCGCGAGGATGTTAAATTTTAAAAAAGTTGCAGTTTAAATTAGTGTTGTGCAAAAGCAGCACATTTGCATCGTGCGACCGAGCGAGCTGACTGTGTGCTAAGCGTGCTAGATGAGGGGGGGGGGGGGTTAGTAGGAGAGCTGTGGAACAATTTCACTAACTTATTAGACACAAAGCTAAATTTTTGTATATGGGTCATTCTCTTACAAACCGAACACCATTCTGACCACCACATTTTTGATTTGCCCTAAAATTTTCTTACGGGTTCTATATCGAAAAAAAGAGACACATGTTCGAGGATTTTTTTTTAAAGTAGAGGGCGTTAAAAGTTTGAGATTTTCGTGATTTTTGCCTTGGAGACTAATTTTCAAAAATTCATAACTTCAGTTCTTTTTCAATTAGAGACAACTTTTTGTTTCATTTTGAAGAATTTTAAGAAAAAAATAGTTTTTAAAAAATTTATAAAAAATTTCCTAATGTTATACACAATTTAAATGTTTAAATACATTTTTAACAATCTTACCCACCACTTAGCGTGTTTTAAACATAACCATCGTATTCGACATCAAATTTTACATAGATAATGCTTTTGTTATCGATGGAGAAGTGATTATTGGAGCGAGCGAGTGAAGCTCCCATGGAACAGCTTGTTTGAAATATGTTGGACAGAGCATAACTTCTAAATGGGTTGACCGATTTTAAAATTGTTTTTTCTAAACTGTTCTACGCCTCTAATATTATTTTCTAACGAAGCCAAAATTTCGAAATTCTATTTAGTTTATAAGTTAGTTGAAAAATATTTTCATATACAAGTTGTTGTTGTTGTTCGCTGAATTCGCTTTGCTTCAGCTTACTGCTTCTTATTGCTTTTGGTTGTGCAAACAAAACAAATTCATGTATCTGTCAAAAAACCGATCGACATGGAAGGACAAGTTCGCGTTTGTTTGTCGATGTACGATTAGAAGGAATCAATAATAGTGAAAAGGCCTAGTGTTTAGAATATTTTGCATAAATTTTTATTAATTGATTATTAACTTAGCGTTTTTGTACCTTTTGTATTGTAAGTAATTTATATTAATCTGATGAAAATTTATAGAACCATTCAAATTTCTATACAAACAAAACAAAAATACATATACACAGTGCCCAGTGTAAGAGTACGAATATTTACGGAGGTGAAAGAGCGGGTCAAGTGAAGCAAAAATCGTATGGAAGGGGGAGGAGGTCGATTTTCGCACCCTTAAGCGTTACGGCATCGACTGTTATTTCATGACTTTGATGCATACTATTATTCAGCGTTTAAATTGCTGCTGCCAAATCAGCAAAAGCATCAAAGTTTTTACTTCGGCTGCGCTTTAGCAATTTATTTTGCAATTTTCCATAAATAAATTTTGCTTCGGCTGCAAGCTCCGAAAGAAACAAATAGTTTCAGCGGCAGCGAGTGTTCAGTTTTTCAGTCGTGCTGTAATTTTGGAACATTATCGAAGCCAAAGCAACAGCAAGCTATCGCATTTTGAAGTCGTCTTCTTGCTGTTGCTGTCGCTTTTTAACATTTTTCAAGCAGGCTTTACAGCAGCAGTTCTGTAGAGTCGTGCTGTAGCTGTTTGCACTCGCTGCGCTGCTGCTATTGCTTGCAATATTTTTTAGCAGCTTCGGCAGAGAATGATGAATGTTTTCATGTTAAAAGTAAATATTTATAATGTTTATTTCCGAATTGAATTTATGTTTAACAGGATTCAAGATAATCTCCTGAAATTTTTCAACACGCACTGCACAAAATTTATAAGAAACTGACAAAACTTTTAACACAAAAAACATTCATCATTCTTTGCCGATGCTGCTAAAAAAGGGTACGTAGTGCTGTTCTTCGGAGATTTCAATCAACTGCAGCCAGTTGAAGATATCCCACTTTACGGGAATCCGAGGTCAGGTGATGTTACCGCCATTCAAGGTCAATTAGTCTATCGTCAAATAAGCAAAGTGTTCGTATTGAACCAGATAATAAGATAAATTCGACTCGAACAAGCTTTCAGGGAATGTTTACTAAGAGTATCATAACGAGAACTGACTCTACAAGACTACGACCTCTTATCGACCATGTTCCATCAGCGTTAATTTTTTCCGATTAAAAATGGGTTAATATTTATCTCGAAGAACGCTGAAATTGAAGAATATGACATTAAGAAGCTCAGAAATGTTGGCAACGCTGTAACAACCATCAATGCTTTACACAATGACCCAAGAGCGTTGTTGGCCTCATCCGACGATGCAAGAGGCTTAAGCCCAAAGTTATATCTATGTAAGGGTGCACAAGTTATTTTGAGGCAAAATATTTTTACTTCAGCTGGTCAGTGCAATGGCAGCATCGGTGAGGTTGTTGAAATTGTTTATAACCATTGCAAAAGTGCCAATTTGTAGAAGAATTTCCTTTGTGCATTTTGGTCAAGTTTCCCAATTATTCTGGACCAAAATACAACAACTCTAATGTATAACCTATTCCTCCTGTTGTAAGTAGTATCATTTAAAAAAGGATCAAACAATTTTACTCGCAAGCAAATTCCACTACAACTTGCTTATGCGATTAGTATTCATAGATCGCAACGATTAACACTCGATCAAGTAGTTGTCGATATTGGAGAAAAATAATTTGCTTTAGGAATGGCAAATGAAGCATTCTCAAGGGTTCGTAGTATAAGCGGTTATCCACCAGCTATTTTTTATGATCGGCTTAAAAACATAAATGACAAGAAGGGGTTGGTTGAGAAACGTCAAGAATTAAATGAATTAATGAATATGCAATAAATCATCCTAGACATTTTTTCGCTCGTGTGCTAAATTCATGACCAAATCGAAATGCTTATTTTTAATTTTTATTTGGTTTTAAGTCCTATAAGAAAAAGTTTTGAAATAAAAAAAATGTATATAAGAAATAAAGAAGACATAATAAGTATATACAAGACGTAATACATAAATTTTTTATATATTACTGAAACTATTTCTTTTAAGCAAAAGTGTTACCATATCAAAAATACATATAATTAAAGTAATTTATTTAAATTATTTCATTATTGAATTAATATAAAAAATTAAAGCTTATTTATATCTATTTTTATCATAACACTAACACAATATATTAAATATTGTGTATTAAAAAAAGAGTATTCTAAAATTAAAAAATATCTATAGCATATAAGTTATATTTAATTCATATAAGAAATTGATGCTAAACATTTTAAAAAATAGAATGCTTAGGATAAGCAGACTTTAGTTATCCAATTACTACTAAAATTATTAATTATTTTGCAGGTTTATTACGTAATTGTTTTTATATAATTATACATAAATACTCTTTAAATTTCCTCAATGAGCTAAATTGTTCATATATATTGAATATATACTTCCGATACGGCAACACTTTTACTAAAAACAAATAGTTTTACCACTATTATATATACTCTTTATTTCATATGTATAAACTGTTTTCTAAAATAGTTCGATGTCATATGCTGATTGTAGCTACAAATAAACATCCACAAAAATTAAAGCTTACTGTACAACAATAACTACCAAGCATGGCAGAATTAGAGAAGGTATATGCATTTCGGAGAGGGAGACTGCCGCAACTGTCAAAACGAAGTTGACAGCTCATACAAAATCTGAAAACGATGAGAATGCGATAAGAAAGCGAAAATAGGCAAGAATAGCTCTACCATGTTACCAAGCACTAGCACTAGTTCTACCATGCTACCAAGCAAATCTACAACAACAACGCAAATAGAATGACAAGATCCCAGCGGTTGAGCAGCGTTAGAGGGCATGAACCGAATTGGCGGCGGAAAATATACAACACTTTGCTTGCTATTTTTTCTGTTTGCCTGCTAGCAAGAACTCAAGTGGAGGGAGGCATTAAAAGAGACTTCAGAGCTAACTGCTGAAAGAAAATGAAATTTCAATTTTTCATATTTGTATTTTGTTTGACTGTCGTGAAGTCTCTTTTAATGCCTCCACTTTAGATCTTGCTAGCAGGCAAACAGAAAAAAATAGCAAGCAAAGTGCTATTTATTTTTCTCCGCCAATTCGGTTCATCCCCTCTAACGCTGCGCAATCGCTGTGATCATGTCATTCTCTCTGCGTTTTTGTTGTAGATTTTCTTGGTAATTGTTGAGCAGTTAGGTTTATTTTTTTTGTAGATGTTATTTGGTAGCTACAGTCGGCATATGGCAATCGAAGTATTTTTATAACACTTTATATACAGTGGTGGTCACGAATTTAGCACACTTAAAAAAGTAAAGTGAATACTTATATTTTCCATTTATTTGTTGTAAATTTTTAATTAACTTTTTTTTTAGTGTATATATTATGTCTTCTTTATTTCTTATATACATTTTTTTATTTCAAAACTTTTTCTTATATGACTTAAAACCAAATAAAAATTAAAAATAAGCATTTCGACTTGGTCATGAATTTAGCACACGAGCGAAAAAATGTCTAGGATGAAAAATATAATCAAAATTGAATGCATAAAACTCAATATTTCGTAGGAAATCCCTTATTCTTAATTACTGCATCTCATATCCTTGGTAAACTTTTGAACAAAGCCTCTCAACGGTACTTTGGAATACTATACCGAATCCTTTGGATTTCCCTAAACAAATCTGGCAAATTTTTGGATTTTACTGTTAGTATTTGCTGCTCGACATCCCTCCACAGATTCTCAATCGGGTTTAAGTCCGATGTTTGCGTTGGCCACTTCAAAATATCAATATGTTTGTCTTCCAAGCAACTCTTAACTATGTAAGCACTGTGCTTTGGATCATTATCCTGCATAAAACGCCATTAAAGTGGCAAATTATCCTCTTGAAACGGTATCATGGTATTGACAAGTACAAATTTTAACAATCGCACAAACTCCGTGCCAAGAAAACGCCGCCCATACCATAACATTTCAGCCACCCTGTTGAATCGTCTTGAGCGTGTACTTTGGATTGTGTTGAATGTTTTGAGGACGCCACACATATTGTTTGCTGTCAGATGCGAACCGGTAAAACTTTGATTTATCCCTCCAAAGCACATTTTTCCATAAATTCGTTGACTTTTTAAATATTCTTTTGCAAACGCAAGACTGCATTTAATATTTTTTTGCGACACATGTGGTGTTTGTTGGGCTATAAAGCTACGGAAATTGTTTTCATTCAAGCGTCTTTTTATGCCTTTTGAGGATACATTTATGCCATATTTTGATGAAATTTCATTTTAAATTTTATTTGAGGTCTTAAAAGGAACACTAAGTGAAGCTCTATAAATCAAATGGCCCTCTATTGCTATTGTTTTTCGCGCTCTTGGTCGCTACTTTACATTTTTAATGCTCTAATACTGCTCTACATGTTGTTATGCGTTATATAATAACTTTCACGAACATCTAAGAAGCAGAGCAATCTCTGAAATTGTGCTTCCACCATTTTTCATTTGCTGAATCAATTGCCGCTGAGCCTCTGAACATCAGTAGCCTTTCGCCATATCTTTCTGCAATTTTTTATTAGAACTCAAATTGAAACTTAATAAATTTAGTATATCTTACTAGTAAAGTTTAATTAACGAAAATAAAATACGATATGGAACAGTAATTCTTACCTGTGCTAAATTCGTGTCCAGCATTTAAACCACATTGATTCATACTACTTGAAATATGTCAGAAAATTTAAGAATAACTAAGAAACCAACTAACGGTACATAGAGCTAACTTCATAAACAATACTCAACAAAAAATATTTGATTACAATTCTCAAGCTAAGATGTAAAAAATTTCAAATTAAAGTTACTAACACAGTGTGTGCTAAGTTCGTGACCACCACTGTATATGTACATAAAAACGCTTACACAAAAAACCAGCAAAATAAATTTATATCTACAGTTGTTATTGAATTACTACAGTCTGCTTATCATAAGCGTTCTATTTCTTACCGCCTAATGTTGTAAATCGAAAACGCAAACAAACGACTAGTAAGACACGAGAAGCAATACCTTTTTTTATACAAAATTCAATTGCTTCTCGTGTCTTGCTTGTCGTTGGTTTGCGTTTTCAATTTACAACACTAGGCGGTTAAACTGTCTACGTTCATTTATTATATTAAATTATATATAATTTATATACTATATCTATTTTTTATATATTCTTATTTAAATACAAAACACAAACTATATATAGCGTGCATGTATATTGTGTTATTATACATATAAAAAGCTATAAAAAAGATTTACATTTTTAAATTAATTCAATAATGAAATAATTTAAAAACTGATATGAATTATACGTATATATTTTTGATTTGGTAGTACATTTTGTTAAAAGAAATAGTTTCAGCCATTTATACAAAATTTCAAAAATTGATTTAAACTCTTATCTAAAATAAATCAGTTGTCATATGCCGACTGTAGCTAAAAAAGTCTCAAAAAAATTCCAGCTAACTGTACAACAACAATTACATTTCAAATCTACATCAACAACGCAGTGAGAATGGAAAGGTTTACAGCGGTTGCGCAACGTTAGAGGGGATGAACGAATCGGCGTCAGAAAATAAACCGCATTTTGCTTGCTATGCTTTCTGTTTGCCTGGTTTTAAATTAGACAGATACTGTTAAAGCGGAAAGCCGGTGACCGAAACTGTCAAAACGAAGTTGACATTTCATACAAAATTTGCAACCAATGAGAATGCAATATGAAAGCAAAAATTGGCCAAAATACCAAAATGGCTGAGTTTGACAGTTATGGTCACTAATAAAGAGAACACATTCAGCCCTAACACTACCTTGTCTAGTTGTACTATTAGTGGTGGCATCAAAACGGACTTCACGGCCAGTCAAACAAAAACAAAATATCAAAAATTTTAAATTTATTTTATTTTAACCTACAGCAGCTTTACATATACATTGAAAAAGCTATATCATTCAATGTTTCGCAGCGGAGCAAATGAAGCAAAGGGAGGGAAAAAAACGATGCGTCAGCAGAGGAACTTATTGATGGTTGCTTGCTACATTTGCTGAGCGCCTTGTAGTCAAGATCCAAGAGCGTCATTTAAAAACCTACTCGCTGTCTGTATTGATGACGAGAGTTACTCGCAAAATGACGATGACGATGACGCAAACCAAAGATTTACCCTCTTCCAAAATCGTTCAACGCGCCTAAAGAAGTTTTCACTTCAAAAAAATAACGAAAGTGCTTGACTTTGTGTCTGCGTGTGTGTGGGCCGACGATCTTCCGGTGCATCAGCAAGTTCAGCAAAGTTAAATTGGCTTTCTTTGCTGGTGAACGTCCTCCAAGTGCCACCACCAGCAGCACAAGCAAATGAAGCGCAATTTCTACGCTTTCAATTTATTTAATTCACGCCAGAGTATAATGGCAAATATTTGCCTCTGCGCTTTAGACGTGCTGAAATGGTGCTTCTAAAATATTGGAGAGTTGACCAGTCAATTGAATTGTGCTGCACTTGCTAGTGCTGCTCGTGTCCACTCTCGGAGAACGTTGGCAAGCAAAAGAATCAGGAAACTTGCACTGCACTTTCGCTATTTTTTAAG
The DNA here is from genome assembly GCA_963920525.1 of Dichetophora obliterata. Taxonomy (NCBI): domain Eukaryota; kingdom Metazoa; phylum Arthropoda; class Insecta; order Diptera; family Sciomyzidae; genus Dichetophora; species Dichetophora obliterata. The sequence continues at coordinate 240,720,008 of OY986435.1, read as the reverse complement.
TTTTTTAAGTTTACAATATAACAAGTTTACAAAATAAGTTGCAAGTACAAGCACTCGAATTAGATATGTCGCAAATTGAATAAAATGCAAATTAAATAAAATATTTGCGCTAAAACAGGACCGAAATGCGAAACGTCAAAATTTGTAATTGTCAAAATTTTATCGTCCATTTGACACAGCAAAAAAGACATTTATTTCAACCCACAGAAATTTTATTCAACTTGATATTTTCTATCCTACCACGACTGAAAAGTTTCCTTTTGACACACACCCTTAATGAAAAAATTTATTAATAAAACAATGTTAGTTGACAACTCTGAAAATAAAATGCTGCAGATTTCTTTGTGAGCTTGCGGCCGATTAAGAACAAGAGTGACGATCATTGTTGATTTTTTTTATGCACAAATAAATGGAAACATTTTTTGAGTTTATGTTTTCTAAGTTTCCTATCTTGTTATCTTTGCTGTCTGTATTGATGACGAGAGTTCTTCGGAAAAAGACGATGACGCAAACCAAAGATTTACCCTCTACCAAAATCGTTCAACGCGCCTAAAGAAGTTTTCACTTCAAAAAATTTTGCATGGAAAAGCGATAATTTTTCGTTGCGAGTAAAAGCATGTTTAAAACTCCGCCAAAAATTACCAGATGCATATTTAAAAAAAAAATAATTTAATAAGACTGCACTATTAATAATTGTTTCCTCCCAAAATATATTCCAATTGTTTTTCCGTTTAAACACGACATTTTTAAAAATGGTTTAAATCCCACATAGCTCTTAAATGACCTTTAACCGATTTGCGGAACCCTTAGAGGTCAAATTTTTTAAGGTATTAAAATATTTTTGTGCTTAATAGGGGCCGAACTTTCAGAAAATGGACGCGCACCGGAATTTTTTAACACTATTGTAATGTGAACTATTATAATATATATTTATTGGTCATATAATACTTTGAATAACGGTATGTGGCGAGAATATGAGGTGTAGTTTGCAACTGGCGTGCCGACAAAGCATTTTCAATGTAAAATTTGACGTAGAATACGATGGTTATACTTAAAATACGCTAAGCGTAAAAACAATATGTAATTTTTTAAAAATTATTTTTTTTCTTAAAATTCACTCTTTTATCTTCAAAATGAAACAAAAAAAATTATCCAGCTTAAAAAGAACCGGAGTTATGAATTTTTGAAAATGAGTCTCCAAGGAAAATCATGAAAACCTCAAACTTTTAACCCGATCTATTTAAAAAAAAATCCTTCCTTTTTTATTTTTCTTTTTTTTAGATTAGAAGCCGTAAAAATATTTTCTGTCAAATCAAAAATGGGTCAGTAATTCTTTGTTTAAATCTGTACGGCTTGTAAAAGAATGACCCATATACATATAACTGAAAATTCTTTTATCAACAAAAACACATTTTTTTTATTTACAAATTTTTTTATAAAAAATAATTCAAAATATGAAAAAAAACTTAATCAAAAAATCGCCAGAAAGTTACGTATCGTGTCCACTAACTCAAAAAAATATCGACTGTATTATTAACAAAAAAGCTTTGTTAATCTCTAACTAAAATAAAAAATTAATTAGTTTTTATGATCTATTGAATAATTGCATGAATTAAGATTGTGAGCTTTAGATCAAGTAAGCTTTCAAGAAGGCAACAACAACAACAACAACTCTGTATAGAGTCAATCACTTAGCTGACTAGACAGTCTGTTTCGGAAATCGCTACATTTTCCTCATCAGTAGTCTTTGAGTGATTAAGCTGTGATCAACTCACTGTTTAAACCAGCATATGAATGTGCAGATTCTGGAATTCATTCTTATGAATTGTATGGCTGCTAATCATATGACACTTCAAAGCAGGAGGCCATTTTAGATCACCGCCATTAACTCTATCAAGGGTTGCCATCTGTTCTAGTTGCTTCTTCATTTATTTCAATATTCATTGGTGTTCGATTGTTTGTCGAAATGCACCATAGAAATGAAACGAGTTTTTGCTTCGCCAGAAGCTAGTGTTCTAACTGAAAGGTGGCTATTTTCACAACCAAATGTTCAATTACACATGACTGACCGAAAAATCGATCAATTATTAGATTTATTTAATTAATTTGACATTAATTAAACTTATTTGGCCGTGCTCTGCCATAGTTAAGTTAATTAATTTTTATGATCTATTGAATAATTACATGAATTAAGATTGTGAGCTTTAGATCAAGTTTCGGTCAAAGTCATGTGTAATTGAGCATTTGGTTGTGAAAATAGCCACCTTTCAGTTAGAACACTAGCTTCTGGCGAAGCAAAAACTCGTTTCATTTCTATGGTGCATTTCGACAAACAATCGAACGCCAATGAATATTGAAATAAATGAAGAAGCAACTAGAACAGATGGCAACCCTTGATAGAGTTAATGGCGGTGATCTAAAATGGCCTCCTGCTTTGAAGTGTCATATGATTAGCAGCCATACAATTCATGAGAATGAATTAGAGGATCTGTACATTCATATGCTAGTTTAAACAGTGAGTTGATCACAGCTTAATCACTCAAAGACTACTGAAGAGGAATATGTAGCGATTTCCGAAAAAGACTGTCTAGTCAGCTAAGTGATTGACTCTATACAGAGTTGTTGTTGTTGTTGTTGCCTTCTTGAAAGCTTACTTGATCTAAAGCTCACAATCTTAATTCATAAAATAAAAAATATTTTTCAAGGTGAAATTTAATAAAAGATTTTGTTAAGTTGAAAAAACCTTTATCAATTTTTAAAGAACTGACAAAATTTTTATCATATTGATAAATTATTTTATTAATTTTACCAATATTTGTCAAGTTTTTATCAAATCTGTAAAATTTTTTTGTTAATTTTTTTTATCATTTCAACAAAATTTTTTATCAATTTTATAGATAGTTTTTATTTCAAACTATGAATTATGAAAAGCACATAGACAGTCCTGGAGGACCTTCTGTGAAAATATCTCACAGACCTCTGAGGCGTCAAGGCTTAGAAAAATTCAAGCTAAGATTCCCTATAATCCAAGCTTCATGAAAAAGGAAGATGATACTTGGACCATCAGCAGTGAGGAATCTCTGAATGTTTTAGTAGAAACCCACTTACCGGGATGTTCAGAGATATGTGACGCTCCAATTTAGGAATATCAGTTACCATCTGTGAACAGATCTCTAAAAATACTCTCACAAACGAAGCTCGAATGGGCAATCAGTAGCTTCGAACCAGTTAAGTCACCAGGACCAGATGGTATAGCTCTCATTGAAATTCAAAAGTCGTATGACATCATTAAGGAGCGGCTTTTGTTGATCTACCAAAGCTGCTTTGACCTAAACCACATTCCCAAGTGATGGCGTCATGTGAAGGTTATCTTTATATCTAAGGCAGGCAAAAGCTCAAGAGTAAACCCAAAAGACCTTCGACCTGTTAGTCTCTCATCTTTTCTTCTAAATATCCTCGAGAGATTAATTGACATTCACTTGAGATCCATGATAGAAAAGAAGGAATTACACGGTGCTAAAAAAAAAAAAAACTCATGTACTTCTAAAGTGACATAGCTCAGGTTGTAGATCTGGTCGAGAACAACACGACCTCATATTTAGAATTGTCAATACACCCCCAAAATTTCATTTTACCGTTAAAAAACCGATTTTTGGGTACTTGACGCACTCAACAGTCAACTACTCAGCCATTTTTTAACCGATTTTTGAATTATAAATGGAAAAGACTAAAAGATGAGACTTTGAAAAGACTAAAGATGAGGCTTTCCAAATATATATATATCTTTAATACTTGGATAAAAAATTTTTAAGTTATAATCGACCAAACTTTGTATTTTTACCTTTTTTTCAAAGTTTTTCAACTTTGACGATTATTTACTGCCAAAAATTTCATAAAGAATACTATAAAGATAATAATTTTCTAAAAGAACAAATAATTACAAATAAAATTAATGTTTATTTATAAAAATCGTATAAAAATTGACGAAGTAATTGAATTTTTTCATAAATAAGAAATTACGAAAAAATGAAGTAAAAGGCAGAAAATTTATTTTAATTGGAAATGATGCAGTACAACACTTTTAGTTACCTAAATACGTTTTTATTTTAACAACAGTTCTTAAAGACTTATTTCGTTACTCTCAGAAATGCTTACAGGACCTTTTCCGTTTGTAGGAAACATCTTCAGTTTCACGTTGAAGCGACCAGCAGTAATCAGCTAACATTCTTATTTGGCTTTTACCTTGAAAGCGATTTTCAATTGATAGCATCTCTTGATGAAATCGTTCACCCTGTTCGTCGCTCAATTGACCAAGATTCTTAGGAAAAAAGTTCAAATGAGAATGCAGAAAATGAATTTTAATGGACATTCTGCATCCCATTTCTCCGTACGCATTTAAGAATTCGTAGACAACGTCAACGTAATCGGCACTTTTGTTGTTACCCAAAAAATTTTCACATAAAGAAATAAAACTTCTCCATGCTCTCCTTTCAACTTCATTCAATTTTCCTGGAAAATTTGCATATTGCATAATTTTCCGAATTTGCGGTCCTACGAATATACCTGTAAATTAACAAATTATATAATTGAGTGAAAATATTCATTTCCGAGTAGAAAAAGCAAGTACCTTCTTTGATTTTGGCGTCACTTAGCCTAGGAAACACCGTTTTCAAATATAAAAAAGCATCACATTCTGTGTTGAGTCGTTTTACAAACTGCTTCATGTAACCCAATTTTAGATGCAAGGGCGGCAAAATGATTTTTTCAGCTTGCACGAGTGGAATGTTGATAACATTATTTTCCCCAATCATGTACGATTTTCGCGGTGGCCACTCACTGCGTTTGTAGTGATCCTTCGCACGACTGTCCCACTCACAGAGGTAGCAGGGATTCTTCGTATAACCTCCTTGCAGTCCAAGTAGTATGGTGAGAACTTTCAAATCAGAGACAATAAGCCATTGATGTTTTGTGTAATCAATTACTCTCAGAATCGTTGACATAGTTGCGTACGTTTCTTTCATTTCAGTAGCATATGCTATGGGAACGGATGGCAGTTGCTTCTCGTTGTGTAACAGTTCCGCTTTTAAACCTACAAAATTTATAAATCAAAAGTATATTATACCATCATGAATAAGTCTATACTTACTTTTAGAAGATCCATCAATAAATAACCGCCAATCTTTTGGTTGGTGCTCGCAATCCAGGCAAGAGAAAAGCTCATTTATATCGGTGCAATATACGAGATGTTTCTCTACATCGTCCAGTTTAAAAAGTTGTTCGAAAGCAGTTCGGTCCTTAACCCTTCCTAAAGTTACTTTGAAGTCCTTTTCAACAATATTCCACTGTTTCAGTCGAGATGCCAATACCTCCGCTTGCCTCCATGATAGTCCTAAATCACGTATGAGATCCTTATAATCTTCATTCGACACTAAATGCCGTTCTGACGATGTAGATCCAGATGGCAGAAATAGTTCATCGTTTGCTATTCCATCTGAACTTCACAATTAGAAATTTTTTTTTTATTTTCTGTTACAACTTACCTGAACATTCACTATTAGGTGCAGAACAGTATTTTGGGTTTTCTGTTTCAGCTTGCTCATCTTCTTCTCTTGAGACGGGCTTAGAAACTGTGGAGACATTAGCATATTGTATGCGGTCGCGCGTTTTATAATGATGACCTTCGATGTGCGTTTGGCAGAAGTAGCAATCCTCCGGCTTGTGAATGATTTGTCGATGCCAAACCATTGGGATTGAAAACGGTAACCGACGCTTATCACTGTTTCCAGATTTCCATAGCTTTAGTGTTACAGAACAAACTGAACAAACATATTCTGGTTCATACCAGGAACTTTCAACGTACACACGTTTAAAGAAATTGTTAAACGCTTCAACCACAGCTTTATTCTTTTTAAATTCAAACCGATGTTGCCGGTCAACAAATAAGCCACAAATATAACAAAATTTATTGCGGTTATCACACATTTTATTAAATTTTTTCGATAGCAGCTGTTGTCAAAGAACAAAAGAACAAAGAATTGCTTAAAACTGAATTGTTTTGATTTAAACTAAATTAATCGCTGCGATATGTATTAGAGAGAGATAATCGCGCCTAAAAATTGCATTTTTGATGCACGCACTTTCCTATGCTGTCTCAATTAGCGGCCGAAGATGTTTGTTGTTGTTCGGCTAATGCGAGCAACCTCGTGACAAAGAGTAGGTGCGTTTTAGTGGTACAACTATTGTTGTTGTTAAAAAAATAACAACTCTTATAAAAATTGGTGGTATATGTTTGCTGTTGTTAGATTAATTTTGGCGAGCAAAGTGTTGACGAAGAGTAGGTTAAAATAAATAATAACAACTCTTATAAAAATTGCGAGTGCTTTATAAAGTCCAACAAACACTAAATCACAAAATAAACCGCGTATTTTTTATGAAAAAAAAAACAACAGATAAAACACTAAAATCATGATTTAACAGCCAAAGTCGTTGAATGAAATTGTAAATTGTTATTTATTGTTTTGGGTTTCGTCAAAATATTTAATTAGCAAAAACCAAAACCGTTGACAAATTTTTTGTAATTTATTCTTTAAAAAAAAAATACAATAACTTCGTCAATTATCCTAAGATTTCTATAAATAAACACTCATTTAATTTGTAATAAATTGCACTTTCAGAAGATTATTACGTTTATAGTATTCTTTATGAAAACTTTGGCAGCAAAAAACACAGTGATACAAAAGTGAAAAAAAGAAATATGCAGGGGTTCTCATGCAGCAATTCTGTTTTGCTGGAGTCCATAGAGTACGAAAAACTTATACTTTTTCTCAGTCACTTCGTTAAGTAAGTTTTTTTATAACAAATGTAGTGATATAACGATATTCCCAAAATTACAAGTTCAAAAAATCATAAGTTTACTCTGCATTAACCGATTTTCAAAATTTTGCTTTTATTTTACAGATCTGATTTGTACCTTTTAATAAAAAAAACATTTTGGCAATCAGTTCAAAAATGGCTCAGTTACGGTCGATAAAGTAAAAAAAAAAAAAAAAATTAAAAAATGTTCATTTTCATCTCGCTCTAAATTGACCGTTAGGCAGAAAATTCTGCTTTTTTAAATTTTATTGACAATCATATTAAAGTAGTTTTCTAAAACAGGTAGGGTCATAAAAATCGGTTACAAAATGAATCAGTTACGCCAAGTTTTGTGATAACATGTTTTTTGCTTTTTTGTGTTTTCTTAGAAATGTAAATATCTTTCAGGTAATAAAACAAGAAAACGCCTAATATACAAAATCATAGTTGGATGATTGTTACACTGTTTGTCTCAGCCAACGCTTGCTTACATTTCGCACTAATTGGAGTCATTATCCACATGTTTATATGCGTTTCTCCCCTTTCTCCCCTTTCACGTCTTTTGCGTGGGTGACATTTTGCATCACAACAAACACGATTTTTGTTTTTTCCTTTCCTACTCACAACCGCACTAGTGCTGAATTATTGACAGTACAGGGTCCGCCATATAACGTTTTTTTTTCAACTAGTGCTTATTTCGTGAATGGTAACACTTAGCTCATGTCTGATTTCACAGATAATTAGTTTTATCCTTCCGCTGAACGAATATGGTTGTGTGTACTCTTGAACAACGCTGGGAAATATTGCGACATTACTTTGATGCAGAAGATGCCGATTTTGCCAAAAAAATCATCAGAAATCATCAACAGGACGGCGCTACGTGCCACACAGCCGAAGCTACACTCGATGTTTTGCTCCATGTTTTTGAAGATCGCATTATCAGCCGCAGAGCTGATGTCGTTTGGCCACCTCGGAGCTGCAATTTGACACCGTTGGACTATTATTTGTGGGTTGCCCTCAAAGATTAGTGTTACGCCGACAAGCCAGAGACAATTGACGCTTTAAAGGACAATATTCGTGAAGCCATTGGTGAAATACAGCTGCACACAATCGATAATGTGCTTAAAAATTGGACCGATCGTGTAGGCTACTGCATGGCCAGCCGAGGCAGCCATTTGATGAAATTATTTTCCATTATTAACCGGAAGGATTGTAGTTTCAAATAAAAAAAGAAATTTTAAAAAATATCTAGTAGTTTTTTTTATAGATTTTTCATAGAAACACAAGAAGTGTAAATTATGAGGAAATAGTACACGAAATACTGTCTGCCTACCATTCAATGGGCTGCAAAATGTCTATCAAATTGCACCATCTCCATGCTCATTTGAATATGTTCCCATCAAACTTAGGGCAGATGAGTGATGAACAAGGTGAACGATTTCACCAGGACATTTCAAGAATTGAACAGCGGTATGTTGGAAAAAGTAAAGTCAGTATGCTGTCTAACTACTGCTGGTCTATAAATCGAGAAACTAGCAGCGATCTTTATAAAAAACAAATGAAACGCAAGTATTTCTAAGAAAACACAAAAAAAAAGCAAAAAACATGTTATCACAAAACTTGGCGTAACTGATTCATTTTGTAACCGATTTTTATGATCTTACCTGTTTTAGAAACCTATTTTAATATGATTGTCAATAAAATTTAAAAAAAGCAGAATTTTCTGCCTAACGGTCAATTAAGAGCGAGATGAAAATGAAAACTTTTTAATTTTTTTTTTTTTACTTTATCGACCGTAACTGAGCCATTTTTGAACTGATTGCCAAAATGTTTTTTTTTTTTATTAAAAAGTACAAATCAGATCTGTAAAATAAAAGCAAAATTTTGAAAATCGGTTAATGCAGAGTAAACTTATGATTTTTTGAACTTGTAATTTTGGGAATATCGTTATATCACTACATTTGTTTTAAAAAAAATTACTTAACGAAGTGACTGAGAAAAAGTATAAGTTTTTTCGTACTCTATGGACTCCAGCAAAACAGAATTGCTGCATGAGAACCCCTGCATATTTTGTGTGTAGCACTGTGTAATCGTCAAAGTTGAAAAACTTTGAAAAAAAAGTAAAAATACAAAGTTTGGTCGATTATAACTTAAAAACTTTTTATCCAAGTATTAAAGATATATATATATATATATTTGGAAAGCCTCATCTTTAGTCTTTTCAAAACCGTTGAGAATTTATAAATCGGTTAAAAAATGGCTGAGTAGCTGACTGTTAAGTGCGTCAAGTACTTAAAGTCGGTTTTTTAACGGTAAAAAAACATTTTGGGGGTGTATTGACAATTCTAAATATGAGGTCGTGTTGTCCTCGACCAGATCTACAACCTGGGTTATGTCACTTTAGAAGTACATTTTTTGTATAGCACCGTGTTATCTATAGCACAACATGCTTACATCAAAGGCAAATCCGTGGAAACAGCTCTCCACTCCATAATTTCCATCATTGAAAAATCCCTCCATCTGAAGGAATATACAATGATAGCTTTCATTGATATAGAAGGAGACTTTAATAACTTCGAGGCAAGAGCCATCACCAATGCGCTGAAGGAGCTTGGGGTGGATGCCGCACTGATAGCACTCATAAATCAAATGCTAGTTGACAGGTGCAAAATTTGGAGCGGCATCCACGTTAAGATCTGTACCAAGAGGAACCCCTCAGGGAGGGGTTCTATCGCCTCTACTCTGGAAATTAGCAGTAAATGAAGTTAGTTAAATTAGAACTAGAGGGGTGCTGGGTGATAGCTTATGGCGATGACGTTGCTATTGTTACCTCTGGAAAATATGTTTCTACTCTTCGGGACATTATGCAAAACTGCCTAAATACTCTAGTCAACTCAGCTGTGGGCTCAGCGTTAATCCTAATAAAACTGAGTTAATGATCTTCACCAGAAAACACAATATACCACTTATTAGTCCTCCTAAACTGGGAAACACAAGACTTAGCTTCTCAAATCAAGCAAAATGCCTGGGCCTTATAGTGGATAGGAAACTAAACTGGAAGCCCAATCTGCTCGAGGGAGTCAAAAAAGCGAATATTGTCCCATACTCATGCAAAAGGGCGGTAGGTAGCAAATGGGGTTTACAACCAAGTGTTACTCACTGGCTTTATACAGCAATTGTATGGAAAAACTTGCTATATGGTGCTATTGTCTGGTGGAATGCACTCGATAAACAGACTCACCTAAACCTTATCCGTAAAGTTCAAAGATCAGCGAAACTGTGCATCAGTGGAGCCTTAAGAACCACTCCGACAGACGCATTGGACATAATGCTCCATATTACACCACTTGATATCCTAGCTAAACAGATGGCCGCTAATACAGCCATCCGCCTAGAAGCCACCTCCTAGTGGAAACAAGGTACACTAGGACATTCTTGCATCAGAAAATTTCTCCCTCCCTTACCTAGGTCCATTGACTACATCACACAAAAACTATCCTTTAAAAGGAAGTTCGATGTATCCATTCCCTCTCGAGAAGTGTGGGAACTAGAAAACCGTTTACCTCATAATGTCATTGAGATCTTTTCTGATGGTTCAAAACTAGATGGCAAAGTAGGTGGAGGAGTCTACTCAGAAGCATTAAGCCAAGGTAGTAGTATTGGTGAGAGTGACGAAATAACACTGATCAAAACATTATTAGCTAAAAATTATTCTTATACCAAAAGATGAAGAAAATAATAGTAGTTGTTAGGAAAAGTGTAGTAAAATTTCATACTTAAAGTTGCGATAATTTTGAATACATTTTATTCTGAAAAAAAAGTCTGTTGGAGTTTACAAAATTAAATAATGGAATTATCAAGTTTATATTTCTGGTTGATCTACAAAATTGTAACTTCTCAAAAAGGTATGTAGGTGTCTTTGTGTATAACAGTTTATGCAAAAATATGCAGTTCCTCGCATCAAGGTAGTTGAAAATATTGCAACCGAGTATTTTGCTGCTTATATTTCGAAACAAAAAGATTCTTCGAAGTGTTTATAAATTTTCCCTCAATTAATCATTGTTCAATTTGCAATTTAAAAGTAATGGAATCTTCTATGTTGATACTCTTATTGCAGTTACACAATAAAAGTATATTTCTCAAACTAGAAGAATTCAGCTTATTGCGTTTTTTTGAGCAAATATAACTCAAATCTGAAAATATTTGTTCGCAAAGATACGTTAAGGGAAATAAAGATAAACACTTCAATGAAATCTTCTTTATTTCAGGATATATTGTACCATCCAGATTTTTCCAGAATTCTATATTGATAAAATTATCCGGAAAATCTAATTCACTTCGAAGTATAATAAGTTCTGTTTGGATTGGAAATTCGTACTTTTATATATCGCATTTAAAAGGGTTTTGAAAAATATCCAGTAAATGCTGAATATTTTCAAAATCCTTAAACCTGTCATTAAAGTTATTAAAAAGCGTTTCTAATATTTTCAAAAGTTCAAACTTTTTCAAGATTTTCTCCTTGTCGTAAATAACAGAAGTTTTCGGAAAGTCCGAAAAGTCTTCAGAATTACTTTGAGCTGCAAGTAAAAATAGCTGAGTTTTAAAATCTGAAAGAGTTTTAAACATATCAGAAATATTATTATCTTTTCCCTGCAGCTTCAAATTCAACTCATTCAAAATGTAACAAATGTCGGTTAAAAACGCCATGTCTAAAAGAAATTGATAATCTTTTAAATATTCTTTTTCGGTTATTTCGATATTTTCAGCTTCTAAAAATTCAAATACTTCATTCAAATACTTCATCAAATACGTACCTCAGTAAACATAAATAGATCGTGGTGAGAAGCATTTGAATTTTTTAGAAATGTCACAAATTTTCTATGAGTCAGTGAGTTAGGGCCGCCCCTTATCCTATTAATTATCCGCTCAGTAGCCTTCATGTCCGGATGCTCGGATATAAATTTAGAAGCAAGAGCATTATACAATGCAAGGTATAAACCTCAATTTCATTTTTTTTCATCTGGCCTACAAATCCATCACGTTTGCCTGTCATGGTGTTCGCACCATCCCTACAAACTCCGGCTAATTTGTTAGAATCAACAACGGAAAGAAGTTTTTCGTTAACGACATCGAACAATAATTTGCCGGTTACATTGCCATAAAATGTTTCAACAGAATATATTGACTCGAAAACATTGTAATCTGAATCAACGCATCGAATGCAGATTACAAGTTGACAAAGGTCATTAATATCGGTGCTCTCATCAATACAGAATGAAAAAAATTCGCAATTTTTTAATTTTTCCCTTAATGCCGATTCCACAATTGCACCCAAATAAAGAGAACGCCGGGTTATACGTTTGCGGGACAAAGGTAATTTTCCAATAAAATTAGTTTTATAATGAAGATTTGCAAAAACTTTACTCAATATATGGGGTTGGAATTAGTTTTAAAGGTTTTCTAAGAGATGGCGTAAGTATCAATAGATCGCATCGGGCACACCTGTGACTATATTCATTTCAAAGCACATTGTCTAAGCTTAATTTTTTAGTATGTGTCATTCCACTGAAGTGTAAACAACATATATTTTTTTCTTTGTGAACATGTCGACTTTCGTTCCAACAAAACGCAATTTGCGGGAAGGTTTACTTTTGTGCTTCCATTTGAAGAAAAAAGCGGTTGAAGCACAACGCACGCTTACTGAGGCTTACGGGGACTATGCTCCATCGATTTCTACTTGTGAGTACTGGTTCCGTCGGTTTAAAAGTGGTGATTTTGATACGGAAGACAAAGAGTGTCCGGGCCAGCCGAAAAAGTTTGAAGATGAGGAATTGGAGGCTTTGCTCGATGAAGACCCGTGTCAAACCCTTCAAGAATTGTCAGAATCATTGGGAGTCGACTTATCAACGGTCGGCAAACGCTTGAAGGCCATGGGAATGATTCAAAAGCAAGGAAATTAAGTGCCGTACCAGTTGAAGCCGAGAGACGTTGAACGACGATTTTGCATGTGCGAACAACTGCTTCAACGGCATAAAAGGAAGAGTTTTTTGCATCGTATTGTCACTGGCGATGAAAAGTGGATCCATTACGATAATCCTAAGCGAAAAAAATCGTGGGGACCACCCGACCATGCATCTACATCGAGGGCCAAGCCGAATATTCATGGCGCCAAGCTTATGCTGTGTATTTGGTGGGATCAGAAGGGTGTCGTGTACTATGAGCTGCTAAAACCTAACAAAACCATCACTGGGGAACGCTACCAACAACAATTGATGCAATTGAGCCGAGCATTAAAGGTTAAACGGCCGGAATATGCCAAAAGACACGACAAAGTGGTTTTTCAACATGACAACGCACGGCCACATGTTGCAAGAACCGTCAAGGAAACGTTGGAGGCGCTGAATTGGGATGTGCTACCTCACCCGCCTTATAGCCCAGACATAGCCCCTTCCGACTACCACCTATTCAGATCGATGACGCATGGCTTGGCTGAGCAGCGCTTCACTTCTTACGAGGATACAAAAAAATGGGTCGATTCGTGGATTGCCTCAAAAGACGAATCGTTCTTCCGGCGCGGAATCCATATGCTGCCAGAAAGATGGGAAAATGTTGTAGCTAGCGATGGACAATACTTTGAATAATATACATTGTACCGTTGTTTCTAAATAAATGCTCAAAAACCGAAAAAAAACCTTTAAAATTAATTCCAACCCCCAATATTTTTGACAAATAGCCCATCTGAAAATGGCCTTCCCTTTTTTACAATATCTAAACTTATTAAGTTAGATAAACCCATTTTTAAATTCTCCTCCACCATATCTTCATCATTTTCTTCAGATTGATTTACCCATTCCTTCAACTCTTCAATAAAAATTTTATCATAAATTTTAAATTGTTTTTCTTTTTCTTCCCCCTGCAAATAATTCATGTCTTTGTGAACATCTTCAAAATGTTTTCTAAATTATATTTCTTAGTTTTTTTAAATGTCTTATGACAAATAAGACATTGCATGTCATCAAAATCATTTTGTAACATAAAATACTTTTCGGCTGACATCATTAATATATCGCAATAATTTCAATTTATGTGTTCACTGACAGCAGTCTCGATGACGATTAAAATGTAAAATAAGACACAGAAGTTCTGCAAGTGCAGTTTGTCTCTCCCGCTCAACATGCTGATTTCCTATTGGTTGATTGACGATCAAACAAAAGAGCGTAAGTATACGTGTGAGCAGGGTTGCCACTTGTAAAAAAATTTAGTCACCAAAATTTAATCAAAAAGTTACCAAAATGAAATAAAAATTAATTATAAACAAACATTTTTTAAAGTAAAGAAATCAATAAAATTATAATTTTTGTTAATAAAAAACATTTGTTCAATATTTAAAATACTTAAAATTAATAAACAGAAATAGTAGTAAAATAAATTTAGTTGATATTATTAAGTATTACATTTTTTTTGTTTAAAATTTTTTATTTTTAATAACTAAAAATCACAACATAAGAAAAATGCATAAACTCATATACTTATAAAAATGAGACGCATATTTTTTTTATTTGAATTAAATAAAAAAAAAATAAAACATATATAGAAAAAGTACAAGTTTTTCTTGTTTAAAATTTATTTATTATATTAATATAAAAATCACAAATAAGTAGTAAATTTAGGTAAACGTAATTTTTTTGTCACAAACCAAAACAAAAAATTTTAAATTAATGGTATAAAAATGGGATCCTTATCTTTTTTTTTATTTGAAATAAGTAGGAACTAAAAAAATATACCGCATTCATTGGCAATGAATATTGATTTTATGAAAGTAAATGAATAAATACAATGATATGGCATTTAATGCTTTAAAAAATTATCGGTTTGCTCAAGTTTAAATTTTAATCATTTTTTAATAACTAACAATCAGAAACTACACAGTTCGTTTGTTGTATAGGATATCAATTCTAACTACGGGCACAGATTTTAAATATAAGGAAACTTTTTCACCATCACCTCAAGTTAAGGAGTTATGAAAAATATGATATACAGTTATTTTTCCAAAAACTGCTGCTAAGCGCAAACTATTACGAAGTATTTTGCTGATATCTTTATACGTTTTAGAAAAACATATTTTGAAAGAAACGAAAATTTTATTAAATTTGTTCAAAGCAGTTTTAAGCGTCTGGAAAACCCTAATTTTTCAGTATGTTACTTTAGAAAATTTTTCTATAAATTTTTCATGTAATCAATTTTCGTTATTTGAAAATATATATGGAATTATCCACAATATCTGTAAAGGTCAAATATATTCTTAAACTTCAAAGACAATGATTCAGACAATTCACGGTAGCAAATATGTTTATTCTGGAAAAGTTTTAAAATTTATGATTTTCAAGGCAATTATCTTTAAAACAAAAGATGAAAAAGAATTTGTTTACAAAAATGGTTAGACCTAATCAGCCCTATTATGAATAACTTTTCAAGTGGAATCGAAAAAGAGAGTTTTCATTTTTAAGATAAGCCTTAAGAACATTCAGGAAACTTAACAAGGAAAAAACATTCAGGAAAAAATAACTTAAAAATGTCCAAAATGTTCTGGAGCTTTATCTTAAAAATTAAAACTCCTTTTTCCAATTCCGCGTGAAAAATTAAGCATGATAGGGCTTAATATTTCCTTATCAAGTTTTTACATTATTGCCTATAACTCCTAAACTAGAGCTGATGGCGAAAAAAATCTCAATTTTCAATCTAAAAATATTCTTCTGGTGACCACTTCTTCTGGAGGCTTGTCTCTCATTTCGTAGAGTTCCTTTGAAATCATTATGCTATTTATTGTATTAAAACCCAACTTATTTCGTAGCTTCGTTTTTATAAGAGACTTCTTTGTGAACGTTAAATTTCAAGATTAAAATATTTTAACATTTTCTTTTGACATGATTCGCAATATTTTCAGATGATGCGTTCGGAAAACTTAAAAAAATGTTCAAAACAAAACATAAAGGTTATGCTGCACTAAAAAATGTTTAATGTAATATTATATACAATTTTTTATATAAATCTTGCAAACAAACTGATTATTTTGAATTTTTTTCGAAAAACTACATCAAAACCAACAATAGATGGTCAGCAGGTAACACGTGTAATGTAACACGGCAAACTGGCCTAAACTCAATCTTAAGTGTTCAAAAGAACACATTTCTCTCAGTAGAGACACCATTAGCACCATGATAGGGATCCTGACAGGGCACTGCCACACGAGCAGGCACGCTCAAAGATTAAACATACCCCACAACGACTTTTACAGAAGCTGTAGAGATGAGGAAGAGGAGGAACACTTTCTCTGCACTTGCCCAGCGCTGGCTCAAAAATGTTTTCTTCACTTAAACAACTGGTTTTTCAAAGACCTCGAAGAACTCTTGGAAATATCGGTATATCGAATCCTAATCTTTGTGAACAGCTCAAGCTGGTTTAAATAGAGAATGGGAATCAACCCTGTGGTACCACAATGGGCCTCACTGGCATAAGTGTGTCTCAATTGAGGCAGCTACTTTGACCTAACCTAACCTATTTCAAACTAACAAAATTATGAGTTGTTTTGATAAAGTTTTATCAATTTTTCGCTTGATTGACAACATTTTTTCATTTAAACAACATTTTTTAATTGATTTGATAAAATTTTATCAATAATACAAAAACTTTGTAAATAAATAACGGACGCAGCTACTGCGTCATTTCTAAATAATTATTATTCATGATTTTCTGTTCTTCTCTGATAAAGTGTGAAAATTAAGTGAGTGGATAAAAGATTAATTTTTCATATTCCACGAAAGTAAAAAATGATGGATTTGGAAAAAATCATAGCGGAGCTGCAAGTGGATTTAGAAAAAATAAAAATAACGAAGATTCTGGAATACTGAGTGGGTAAGTTATTTAATAAAATTATCTTAATATAACTTTATTAATATAATATCTTTGTTAAGAGTGTGAAATAGATCGAAAGGCACTTCTAATTATCACAGAAGAACAATTAGAAGCTTTCTTTGAAAACCATCGAGTACCATTAAGCACTCTGTCAAAGACTCATGATAGTCGGCAGAACAGTGGAAGAAGCAGCAGCCGAGCTTCTACAAAAATTACAAAAAAAGGTATCAATTCAACCACTAATTATGCTTACTGGTAGCGTGTTGAACCTAGAAAACATTGTGCTCTACTTTGATGGAGTTAAATTGAATTTTTTTTTTTTTTCATTTTAACAGCTGTAGATATTTGCTTCAAAATTTATATACTATTCAACTTAGAGTATGCAGTAGAATCAAAATTAATTTGGAGTTTTATACAAAAATTTTGCTACAATTTAAGCATAAAAAGCGAAACAATTCACCCAAATATAAGCTTCCTTTGCTCACAACTTGAACAATAAATCTAAATCACACATAAATATGTTTTTTTCATATATAATTATTTTTTTTACTAAATTATTCCTTTATTTTTATTTCTGTTTTGTACACTTAATTTTTATGCTTAAGTTAACTTAAAAAAAAGGAACATGAATTTTTATAACTCTTTTATTCTTTTCTTCATATAATGTAAAAATTAATAATAAAATTAAAAACGAAAATTATCACATTTTATTTCAAGAAGGCGTAATTGTGGAATCTTAAAAAAAGTAAGTTTCAAATATTGGAAAGGTTCTTTTTCATAATATATCTCTTTATTTAAGGATCTTATGCCCATATTCACAGAGCTTGTTTGTTTTTCGCATGCTATTTTGAACTTTCGATACTAAAATAATCAAAATTTCAAATGAGCATGTTAAAATTTAAAGTAGGTGAATACCAGCAGTTTTAGGATTTTACTTTAATATTATGTTATATTGACAAAAATATTTATCAAAAGAACAAATTATTTTTATCGAAATAACAAAATAATTTAACAATTTTTTCTCAAAAAGCTGTACAAAGCAACATATTTAGCAAAAAAAAAAAAAGATCAAAATAATAAAAACTTTTATCAAAACACAAAATTTTTTTATTAATTTCACAAATATGTGTCAAATCAATAAAATATGACAAATTAAGGTTAAGGTCATATTAATCTTCATTGCCCTTCATTCTTCTCATTTATATTGATAAAAACTTTTATCAATTCAACTAAAAATACTATTAAAATTTTATGAAATCAGCAAAATTAATTACCATTTTTGCAAGTTGCATATTGATAATTGCATTATCAAAATAACAAAGTAGTTTTCTTATTTCAACAATGTTTTGATGATATTGACAAAAATTTTGCACGTATATTGACAGCGATTTTATAGGATTTATATAGGAATTTATCAATAACACAGTATTTTTATCGTCATAGTGGACACACGGAGGGTTAAAAATAAATTTTAAATAACAAAAGATGCATTTTCTTAGCAAACCACAATCGAAAAAAAAATCCTAGATACGGCCCTGCTAGTGTTGATATTTAGTTTTAAAAACACTTTTATTGTATGCATAATATGCTGTGCACTGCTCATATGACACCAGTATTTATAGTAATATAAATACAATTACTCTTTATAGTGTAACGAACTTCCGTTTTCCGGATTTTTACAGCTGGGGTATACTCGCCGGTGTCCAGCGTTCGTTGCAGAAATTTGTAATTAAAGACCCTTTCGCTTTGTTCTCTTTAATATTTCCTTAGTTTATTCACAATTCAAAATTGGCGTTACTCTAATATCTTAATGGTCCTAATGGACCTTACACACACACACCTATGCGCCGATGTTTTGACCTGAATCTTAGACCTTTTCCACACTTGGTCAACGCAACTCCAATTCAAGTTGCTAGCCTGTGTATTTATACCGGAACCTTCAGATTAAGCAACTTGCACGCAACAAGTTCTCGACACGTTCTCAACCTGTTCAACGCAACGCGGCTTTCCGCAATTTTCATCGGCGACTTGTTGCATCAGTAGTAGACTATATACGAATCCAGGTGAATAAGCTAATTAATTAGTTCCTAATAGAATAAAAAAAAAAAGAAGAAGAAATAGTTTGCAGGATGAATGAGCAAGTGTTAAATATTAAATTAGTGCAAGAAGTCGAAAAACATCAGTTATTATATAATAACAATTATTATATGTTGCATGACTTTTGAAGCAAGTCTGAAAGCATTCGGTTTATAGTTGCATTGCTTTTCAACTTTTTCGCTGTTGCGTTGAAGTTGTGTTGGAATTGCGTTGACCAAGTGTGGAAAAGGCCTAATTCTTGATGTCTGATGCCCTTGAGAAGATGTCGTGACGGAGCCTTATCCTTGTGACAATGTACGTAGTTCCGGAGAAAGTGATGCGATGACGACGAGCGACGCTAGCGTGTTTCCTGGGGCTGTGGCGTGGTTGAGATAGACGACGTTAGCGCGCTCCCTGGGGCTTCCTGCGTGGTTGGAGTTGTCGACGTTACGACTTGGCGATTTTTAGTGGCAAGTGGTCACATGTATGGCGTTTTTTACGATCGGATGGTGGAACGTGTAGACTGGGATATTGTCCGCTGAGTGGCGTTACCTGGGTGGTTATGATCTAATATGGTTTGCTACTCTTTCACCTTATTTACAAGAAGGAAGATTAACTAACGTAATATGTCTACGGCTGTGTTTACGGCTATGTTTACAACGCTAAGAGTAAAGCAAAATATTAACGTTAGAAGGAGGCTTAACCAACGTAATATGTCTACGGCTCTGTTTACGGCGCTAAGAGTGAAGCAAAATATTAACGTTAGAAGGAGGCTTGACCAACGTAATATGTCTTCGGCTATGTTTTCGGTGCTAAGAGTAAATCAAAATATTAACGTTAGAAGGAGGCTTGACCAACGTAATATGCCTACGGCTATGTTTAGGATACTAAGGGTAAATCAAAATATTAACGTTAGAAGGAGGCTTGACCAACGTAATATGTCTACGGCTATGTTTAGGGTACTAAGGGTAAATCAAAATATTAACGTTAGAAGGAGGCTTGACCAACGTAATATGTCTACTGTAAATTAAACAGACACTAATTCCACCAGGTAACACTCACCACTTCCAAGACACGTTTGTTGAACGTCCGATTTCTTTGACTGCACGATGATTAATCCGGTGTTACGGCTCGTGTATATCCAACCACTTTGACTGCACGCTGACTACTGCTATTACTATAGGTCCAAACACTTCAACTGCACGATGACTACTGCTCGTACTGCACGTCCGATGCCTTCAACTTCACGCTGAACAAGAGACTGCACGTCTGTTTCCTTCGCCTGCACGCTGAACAAGAGACTGAGTTAATGCCACGACTCGCCTTTTATTGCCTTGCTCGTAGCTGCTTGCCGCACTATGATGTTGAAACCGGTTCTCGCTCTCACTGTGTCGTGTTGTTGTGTCTGTATGTGGCGTGATGTTAAAACTAGTTTGGCTGCGACTAGTTTGTGTTGCTATGCTAGAATGATCTCGGTGCCAGCTGCCTATAGCGTGATGATGCTAAAACTGGTTTTGTTTTGTCTCCTGTTGCTATGTGCGTATCATCTTGGTAGTTGCTGTATGTGGTGTGATCATGCTACTTTTTCCTGTTGCTATGCGTGTATGCTGTCTCGCTTCCACTGCTTGTGCTGCTCTATATATGTGTGTATGAGTGAATGTCTGTGTGTAAAGCCTAGCATAGTTGGTAAAAAGTATAATTTAACAATGAAAAATTAAAACTCAATTACATTCTATAATAAAATTATGAAACTCTATGTTGTATGGCGAAATTCGAACATCCGCGAATTTCGTCGTTACAATAGAGTTCAATATATTGCATTAATTGATTAAATGTTTTGCATTATAAGGGTTGCACTATTTGCTCACTAATTGCTCACCGCAAAGTCAACCTGCCTTTCTTCTTAGTTTGTGGGCAAGGGGTGCTTATAATAGCTTTGAACGCTCTGCTGCAGCCCATTCCCTACTTTTAATCAAAGAAGTTAGTCTTTGTGACAAAGACGAAGTTTTATTGAATTAAAGACTTACTTACTTACTTAGTTGGCGCTACAGCCGTATGTTGGTCTTGGCCTCATCTAAGAATTTGCGCAAGCCAATCCTTAGTCCTCTACTTGGTCTTTCCAACGAAGATGCGGTCGTCCTCTTCTGCGTTGACCGCCGCTGGGTACCGAATCGAATGTTTTCTTCACTGGAGCATCGTCTTTCATGCGCTGAACATGACCAACCCAGCGAAGCCGCTCGATTTTAATGCGCTTGACTATGTCGATGTCAGTGTACAGCTCATACAGTTCATCATTCCACCGTATTCGATACTCGACATTGACGCAGATTGAATTATAGACGCACACTTCAAAACAAAGACGTTACTCTTTGTGACAAAGACGAACTTGTATTGAATTAACAAAGACGCGTACTTATAAACAATGACGTTTTCTGTAAATTTACGGCGTTGTTCTTTGAAATACTGTTACACCATTTTATTGAATGATTTTAAGTTCTTATTTAAAAGAAAGAGATAGTTTGGTTTTCGATTCAGTTAATTATCAGTTTAATTAAAAAAATTGTTTTTTTTTTTCTTAACATATAGTTTTTGTGTATGAAGTTGGAGTGCTTAAAAAGGGTAAAAAGCGGACCACACCATATCTTAGCTCCAGATCGTCTGAAAATAAAAACAAAACGGCATTCAAAAATATACCCTTGAATGCACATCTTGTACCAAAATGGAATGAAAATATATAAAATTAAGAAAATTATGATGTTATTTTTTACCATATTGTTAAATGGTCAAACAACTGGCAAGTTTTGACACGGTTGCCTGCGTTTTGGGCTCTGTATGTGTTTTTATGTATTATTTTCATGAATACCGTTAACCGCAACACGCTTTTAAATTTTATTGCCTTTGCTGTGGTTTTTGTTTTTATTTAATCTAAAAATATAAGTATTTCTTTTGAAGTAGAATTATTTTTTTAAAATATTTATTGTTTCATGTCTTTTTTTTTTTGTATAATTTACAGGTACAAAAACACAGCGAATACATAAACAATACCAGTCGCCAATGACCAATGTCAGTGCGACAGAGACGCACCATTCAAGTTGATTGTCGCGTGACCACACCACATTTTTGCCGTTTACTAAATCCTGGTCCAGGCATGGGCCGTAAGTATTAAGGTTAAAGGTAAAAAGCGTAAACATTCAAGCCTAAAGTAAATTGGAACAACAAACATAGCAACAACAACAACAATAACATACGAGCAACCATGGGATCATGAAATTAACTTAAAAAAACTATTGATTTATTATTATTTTGTAAAATGTTCTAAATGCCCCTCAATTATTTGTTTTTATTTTGCTATTTCTTGTGTTTTTTTTTTGCACTTCAGTGAACGATATATTTAAGCTTTATGTATAGATATTTTTTGTATGCGTTTAAACATGTGACTATCTAGTATAATAGCCAGACTTAACATTGTATACATAAGATATTTAGAAAATTTTGTTCTACTTATTATTATGGTAATTTTAGGTCAATAGAAAAAAACGTTCTTTTGCATTTATGTTTAAGTTGTTCTTACTTGAAAACACGCTGTGGCAGCATTTAAGTAAAACACAACTTGTGTGAAGTGCATTAAAAAATATTTTACTACCTACTTCATATAGAGGCAATTTGGTTTTGGTAAGCCTTGGCGTATGCGTAACATTAATGCAACGGTTGTGTTATTATCACTCATACGCCATGTTGTGCGTGTAAAAGTCGTTTCTGTTGTGTGGTTCATGTAATTTGAATAAACTTCAGAAAATTAAGAAAACAACAATTATGAGAAGTATTTTTATGCAACATATTGTCTAGAGTAAAAGTAAAAGCTGTAAACATTAAAAATATCTATCTTTTGATATTGACTAATGCTATTGCTATTGCTAAGTGCTGTTCTTAAACATTATTTTAGTGCATATTTCAATTTACATAAAGCAAGCCCCACACTTTATGATTCATTTAAAAACAGATTCCTTCTGCGATATGATCAATGTGTGCTACATAAAAATGAAACTTGTAAAAATTTAGCATTTGTATGGCTTCCGGTAAACTCAAGAACTGCTGAACGGATTTATATAAAATTTTCACTATTCTATTCATAATTGATATGCAAAGTTTTGATTTATTTGGCAGCAGACAAGTTATTTGCTAGGAAACTAGCTTAAATAGCAATTTTTGGTAAAATTCGAAAATGATGTATAAGCTTATGAAAGATCTTCCCGATTCCAACAAAAAATTCACCAGTGACATGCATCCACGGTCAATGGTTTTGTAGAAAAATTTCAAATTTTAATAAAAAATAAAATCATATTCTTGCAAGCAGTTCGATAATGGTTGACTTTGGTGCTACTTTAGTTCGCTACAAAACGCTGCTTCAACAACAACTGTGCGTTGGGAAGAAAAAAAAGACACGTAGTCTTAACTGCATTAACTTAACAAACCGCGGAATAAAGCATTTCGGGAGCTGATAATATAATGTCTGACTCATTTTCATTGCAATATTTTTTGGCATATTTAGTTTCAAGACTTTTTCAATATTTGAAAATTTTTAAAGAGTGTCCGCAATTTATGTACACGGAAAAAAATGTGCGGAGTTAACCCAAGTTTTTTCGTGAGTCAAAAGAGTTTTTGAGAAGTTAAAAACGTTTTGTCGCCGTAAAACGCAAAATGAATTGCAGCAATATTTTTTTTGTTACTATAAAACTTTTTTTGCTTGATACAACTGATTTTTAAAGCTTGGAGTAAATTAAAAGCAGTTTCAAATTAACTCTGCATCTTCTCCGAACATTTGTCCTTTTAACTCCATTAAAACTTATTGCAACCATCTATGAAGAACGTCTTTGTATTTTAAAGCTGAAACGGAGTTATGTTAAGCTCGAAACAGAGTCTGCTCGAGCAAATTTTGAATAAAGAGAAAATACTCAAATATTTTAACAGGCAAATCAATTGTAATGTAAGAATTAAATGTTGCATAATGATAAAAAAGGGCCGTTTTTACTATTACGAGTAATATGTTTTTGTATATCTTTATCGAAGTGAAACTTCTTATGCGGTTATTTGATATAGAGGGTAAAATTTTTCGAGTCTCGTCACGAAAGTTTTTTTTAATCTCGTCACGAAAGATTGTGTACACAAGCAATATTTTTTGTATGGGGACCCCTAGAAGGGTGGCAGATATAGTGTATGTGTGTTCAGAAGAAATGTTAAATAAAAAAAAACAATAAGAGGTTATCGAATTTTTGATATGGACTATAATAGACAATTTCTTCTATTTTTTGTGTTTTTTGTACCCCCAGAAGGGTGGTAGATAGAGTGCTGGTGTGCTTAGAAGAAATGTTCAATGAAAAAATCAGTAGCACCAGATCATACATTAGACCCTCTAATGCTCATAGTTTTTTTTATATTAATTATAATATACATTGTTTCATTTTGTGTTTTTGTATCGGGATCCCCAGAAGGGTAGCAGATAGAGGAAAAGTGTGTTTAAAAGAAGAGTTACGGGGGAAAATTAATAGGTCTCATATATTGATCCACCTAGGGGTTATAGATGTTTTGATATGAATTATAAAAGGGGTTTTTTTTAAGTTTTTGTTTTTTGTATGGGGACTCCCACAATAGATACCCATAGGTGATTTTTTTCACGTTATCTCGTAAATATCAAATCACGGACATATTCCACATACATCGCAAACCATTTAAACTAGTATTACTAAGTGAAGCACCAACCAATGAATATTTTTTATGAAAATTTTGTATTGTATTTCGTTTGAGATGCTATCTGTTTTTTTTACAAAAATCTATCTTATTCTTTATTTTAAAAAGTTTCTCTTCTGTGCTGTATACGCACTATACTGTAATTTTTTTTTAACCTGCGATGTATTTCTTATAGAAAGTTTTGGGAAACTAAATATTTTTTATTAAATTTGGTATACAACTGTTGTTCTAATAAAAGTCAAGATACGTACATTTTTTTAGAGGAATTTATGAGTTTTTGGAACATACTAAAGTCACATATTACCATATTTTATAAACAAAACTACACTAAACACAAATAAACAAATTTTTAATGTATGCATCACGATATTTAGGCAACCCTGCTAGGCAAAAAATCGCCTTGAGAATATTCTGCATATTTTTGTACCAAATTTAATTATTCTAGCATCAATTAAGCATTTTAAATTAAATGCCACGTCCATTTTTGCATTAGTATAGGAACATAACTAACTCCATCTCTTAAAAAACTTTCATAAACCTAGCGTTCACCCTGTTGTTTAATCCTTACTACATTTTGATAAATGCTTAAAAAATATCTTTCCCCTCATTCAGCGTACAAAACTACAGCAATCCATTGTAAAATCAATGCAAATATTTATCCCTTTTTGCAAATATGTTAAATACAAAAATTCCTTTTTTGAAAATTCCCCTTAAAATCAAAAAATGAAACACTTGAAAAAAATTTTGAGAGTTCAGCGCATTTTAAGCTTAAAAGTAAAAAAGTTTTAATTAGTTTTTATGATCTATTGAATAATTACATGAATTAAGATTATGAGCTTTAGATCAAGTGAGTTTTCAAGAAGGCAACAACAACAACAACAACTCTGTATAGAGTCAATCACTTAGCTGACTATTGTTTTGTTTTATAAGAAATTATAGAGATTCAAAATTGCCAAAACGTTGATAAGCTGCTCTGTGAGTATGGAAAAGAGGTTCTGTTTTCTGCGTTAAGCTTGGTTTTAATATCCTGTGTTTCCAATTGAAATAAAAAAATAAATAACAATAATTAAACACAAAAGAAATTACGGGTTATTTATTTGACTCATTTGTGGGTGAGTTTGTTTATTTTTAAAGCTTCATGCTACATTTAAATGAGTTGATTCTAGTCTTTTTTTGAGTGAACTTAGAATTTAAAAATTCTCGATTTTTCAACCTTAAAACAACTCAAAACGGAGTCAGTATGACTTTTCAAACAAATCCAATTTTTGAAGTAAATTGAACACACAAACGGAGTTAAATATCGTTTTTACAGCTTTGGCAAAATACCATGTACGAAAAGAGTTAAATTGACCCCGAGTTTGACTTTATTTACTCCGTGTTTTTTTTCGGGTGTAGTGTAGTTTTATGATTTCTTATTGTTTTCATGGAATAATCTAATATATAAAAATTAATATTTGTTTGTTTGTTGGTTTGTTCGTATGTTATGCGCTGCCAAACCGCTCATCCGTTTTTGATGGGGTTTTTTGCAAAATTTTCAGAAAAGTCCCGGGAAGGTGATAGGCTATTTAAAGTTGTGATGAGACAAAGGGGAGGTGCCACACCCATACAAAACAAAACTTTAAATCCTCATTTCTCAGGCAATGGCAGCCGTGGAATGATTATATTTGGTACGTATGGTGTTGGTATCAAAAGAAGTCGCTTCATGTTAAAAGTGGGCGAAACCACGCCCCTTTCTAGAGGAAGTAAAGACCTTCTTAACATGGCCGTAGCTGCAATATTTGAAAGTTACTACCGGCTAAAGCCCCATTTTCGATTTCGGCACATATTTTTATTAGATTTGAGGCAATAAAAAAAAGGAGTGAGGGGCCCCGAACTGCAATTTTTTGACCTAATTTCTTCATGCCCCAAACTTAGTTCGCCCTCCCCTTTTTTATTGCCAAAAATCTAATAAAAATATGTGCCGAAATCGAAAATGGGGCTTAGGCCGGTAGAAGCTTTCAAAAATTCCAGCTACGGCCATGCTTCTTATATCAAATATATAAAAATGAATGTTTGTTTGTTTGTTCGTTCGCTATGCGCTGCAATACCGTTCATCCGATTGCGATAAAACTTTGTCATCTTATTGCTTGTACTTATGGGAACAATATAGGCATATTTAAAGTTTGCCACACCCCCTCTTTACTGCCCACAAACCAATAAAAATGCTATATTTAAGACGGTTTTTGTCGTATTAAACAAAAATTTGGTAATTAAGTCCGTATGATAACTATCGGTAACTATATTTAAAATAGGCGTGGTCCCACAATAGCTACGCCTACTTTTAAGAAAATATAAACAGACTTCGAAATTACTTGTCCTTTCAAGTTAAAATTTTGGCAGTGGATTTGTTTCGAGCACGAGA
This sequence comes from Dichetophora obliterata, assembly GCA_963920525.1. Lineage (NCBI taxonomy): Eukaryota > Metazoa > Arthropoda > Insecta > Diptera > Sciomyzidae > Dichetophora > Dichetophora obliterata. The sequence goes on along the minus strand of OY986435.1, from coordinate 240,693,022 downwards.
TGGTTTAAGATAAACTTGCCACACCCTCTTTTACCGCCCACAAATATATAAAAAATACGCGATATCAAATTGCTTTGGATTTATGGACCGCACAGCCTCGATATTCGATATTAAACCACAATTAACACATGTCGTTCCACTGATGTCATTTTATGGGAATTAAACAAGGGGGGAGTGGAACCTCCGATACAACCAAAACTTGCGATATCGAACAGTTTTGGAGTTACAGGTCACACAGCATCGGAATTCAGTATTCGACTTAAATTTATGCATGCAGTTTCATTTATAACATTTTATGGGCGTTGGAAACGGTGGAGTTTCACCTCCCCCCATACAACCAAAATTTGTGCTATCGAATAGCTTTAAAGTTATAGGTCACACAGCATCGAAATTCAAAAATCGACCTAAATTTACACATGCATTTTTACTGAAAACATTTATGGCGTTGGACAAGTACAACCCAAACATGCAAAATCGAATAGCTTTACAGTTATGGGTAACATTCAATTCATACATGCAGTTTCATTAATAACATTTTATGGGCTTAAGAAAAGGGGAACTGGCATCTCCCATACAACCCAGATTTGTGCTATCGAATAGCTTTGGAATTATAGGTCGCACAGCGTCGGAATTCAGTATTCGATCCGAATTTACACATGCACTTTCATTGGTAACATTTTTTGGGCGTTGAACAAGGGAGAGTGACACCTCCCGTACAACCCAAATTTGCGATATCAAATAGCTTCTGAGTTATTTGTCGCACAGCGTCGGAACTCAGTATTTGACCTAAATGTACACATGCCATTTCATTGATTAAATTTTATGGGCGTTTGCCAAGGGACCTCTTATTTTACCCAAATTTGCGATATCGAATTGCTTTGGAGTTATAGGTCGCACATCGTCGGAATTCCGTATTCTACCTTAATTTACACATTCAGTTTCATTGATCATATATAATGGGCGTTGGTCAAGGGGGCGTTGCACCTCCCATACAACCCAAATTTGGGATATCTAGCAGCTTTGGATTTATAGGTTGCACAGCATCGAAATTCACTATTCGACCTCAATTTACACATGCAAGGGAGCGTGGCAGCAACGCGCCGGGTTTCAGCTAGTTTTATAGTAAAAACTGTTAGAATTTAAAAATGTTCAGAAAATGTTTGTTGAAAACTACATTTATTCAACGAACAAATCCAATACAGGTATAATTAAAAACTTAGATTAGCTTCTTGTATGAATATTTTAAATGCCCAAGCTCACCAAAATATGCATACCAATGCTAATATCAAAAAGTTATAAATAGGAATCTATTTTGGCAATCTTATTGTATTCTGTTTCTGTATAATCAATACACAATTTAAATTTCCATACAAATTTCATTTTCAAATTTTGAAATATTTTGACCTTATTTTAGTATTGAATCTATTACATAATTTTCTTGCCCAACGCAAAAATGGGTGTATTTAAATATACACCCTCTGCCAAAAAAAAAACCATCACCTAGAATTATTTTGAGAAGTGGTTAAAAATCTGCTTTAATTGGCTTTTATTCTAGCATTTTTGATAAGGATGTGTTTACTGACATCTTATTTCCAATTGTGCTTAAAAATTGTGCATCTAAGACACCTTAACTGCTCAATAGGTTGCTTTGTGTAAAAAAAGTAAAAAAATACTAATATTTTTAACATATTTTTATTAATAAATGTCAAGAGAATTGTCCTAACATAACATTTTGTATTTTTTTTTTAATGCAGAAATTTGTTTAACCATCAAGCAATGCAGAATAATAGAAAATTAATAAAAAATTACTTTCCATTTTTTGACGCAGCTTTAAATTATTGCCATATAAACAAATTTCTTCGTTTAAGTCGTGAAATTTTTTTAACTTTTTGAATGTTACCCAATATTTCTTCATGGAAACTTACAAATATACTAAAAGGTTCGCCATTTATAAAGAATTTTGAGCCTAAATTAAACAAAAAAGTTAAAAAGCTATGTGATCAAAACCAATTTCATGGTGAATAAAAGGATTGTATGAAGGTTTTGTCCTTGTTTTGATAATCAATAAAATTTATATAATTTAGTGTTTGCTTAGTGTATGCTTTTTTAAAAAAAAAATTGCATTTTGTTGCAGAGGAATCTTAAAAGTAAGAAGTTTTATAGATTACACATAAAAATCTATGCACCTAGAGATATTTAGACAACTGTTCCAATTTTTATCTTATTTTTTCTCTTTTGCCATTACAGAATCATACAAATGCTGAAATTGTACAAAACTTCAATTCATTTTCTTGGCCTCGATTAATTTTTGATATTCATTCTATACAGTAGAATTTATGTTTTTTTTTTAATTATAGTTAGCATGATGCCAAAACAGCGTTTTTTGGAAAAAATTTTTTATCATTGAATCATTAATGTAGAAGCATAATTGTTGCAATGTTTGTTCGGAGACTTGGCCGCCATTTTTATTCATGGTAATTTAGAGGATTTTTAAGGGTTACGTCCAATTTATCTAAATATGACTATTTAAACTTACTAATTTGTGTACACAATGTACTAAATGTTGAAAGTTGACAGTCTAATCTAACACTTTAACTGTCAAATCTGACTTCTAAGTGTCAAAAATAACAAAATTTTTAAAAAATGTAGAGAAGCGACATCTTTTTTTTTTTTTTTGGATTCGCCCGGAGGTATAAATCTTCCAAAGACCTATACGCATGCACGATGTACTCTCTAGAACCTGCCCGGATCAGACAGGGACAGACAGAATGCACCTACGTATTAAACATACCCCCTATTGGCAATTCGTCTTCTCATCAACGATTATTGGTAAAAACAAATGACACTCGAAATATACAAATAAAATTTTGCGACCTTTTGCAAAAAGGGATAAAAACGAAATTTCAGAAAAAAGTAGGGTTATTTTTAAACGGACTTTTGGTAAATATTGTTGCTTTAAAAATTATTCTGCATTCAAAAAAACTTGAAAATGTTTTGTTTGCATAATTATTTTTACAATTGTTAACGAAAAACCCTACGTGAAAATATTATGATTTTTCACCTTTTTTATATAAAGCAACCTACAAATTTGCACTTTCCTCAGCTGTTAAAGTGTGTGTGGCAAGGCTTAAGTTAAGACATCAACCAACACATCCTTATCAAAATTTTTTGTCAACATGCTAGTTTTGGGTTTTTCTTTAAACCCTCCAAAAAACATATCCGGTGATGCGTTTTTTTTTTGGCAGGAGTTGAAATTGGATGACTAAAAGAAGGGAGTTTAAAGACTTGAAATATTAAAATCAATCAGGCTATAAACAAAATAACTAAAATATATCTTGAAGGACTTTGACAGAGCTTCTAACCTAACCTTTAAATTTAAGCCGACTCTAAGGCTTATCTTTGATTTTTCGATGATTTACATGACATTATCTCTGCAGAGATAACAGTAGAGGCGTGAATTCAGGGGGTTTTAGGGGGTTCAACCCCCACAAATTCTTAACAAAAAAAAATTAAAAATTAATGCTTATTTTGTGCTTAAATATGTTAAAAATGTTTGCTTTTTATTTTTGTCTTAAAAAATTAAAAGCTGAAATAATTACACTGTGCATGTTCAAATATCATACAAGCTGAAGACATATCATTTCAGCATAATTCGAGGACGCTGAATTTAATGGCGTTTACCGTTTTTTAATCCTTAGGCCCGTTTTCCGTAAATCGAAGGTTCAAGTTCAAGTAAATGTTGATGCAGTTTTTGTTGGAAAAACTTTTTCTCGTTAACGTTATCGACTTCATGTCAATGAGTGAAACATTAAGAATTACCTGGAGAATAATTTTTAAAACAGCTGAACCCTCGAAACCCAACTCTTATGGTCCAAATTGACCTCATAAATAAAAAAACCCTTTTTTTCGTATAAAAGCTTTGTTCAAACAAAACTAAATAAGCTTTTTGATGGAAAAATAATCCCCTGATATAGTGGCGCTAAATGAAATTACAAATTAAACTAAATTAACCATCCTTCTGTGTCCCTAAAATGACCTGAAAGGTATTTAAACTAAGTTTTTCATAAAAATTTTTTCTTAATTTTCTCAGATAGATTCATCTATTTCTTCTGCTTCTTCATGTAAACACCAACAAATGTCTCCTAAGAGAGCATCTAGTTTTTTACGACTGTACCAGTACTCCAGTCTCGCCATCACTTGATGGAAACGTTCGCTATGCTCATCAGATTCGTCTGGGGATTGTCCTAATTTTTCAGCGTGGCTATGCAGGAAATGAATTTTCAGCGACATTCTTACATTTAAAGTATGGAAAGCGCTAAGCATTCTATCAATGTGTAAGCGCCAATCGTCGGATCGATGAATTCCTAGAGCAATTTTAATTACCGCTTTGACACATTCCCATGTCAACAACTCATTATGGCTGAGAGCTAGTTTAAATTGCTCATCCTTCAAGAAGCGACGAACATCAGGTCCGTTTAGTATTCCTGTAAAAAATAAATGTTAGTGATGACGAATCTAATGAGCATTGTGAACGTTTCCATCAGGTGACGGCGAGACTTACTGCATTATTCTGTATCACGAACAAGCAAACCAACGATGAGAAAGACACGAGAAGTAATACAATTTTGTATGGAAGAAAATATTGCTTCCCGTGTCTTTGTCATCGTTGGTGAGCATCTTCGTGATACAGAATAATGCAGTTAAGCACTGGTACAGTGGTAAAAAGTAGATGCTCTCTTAGGAGACATTTGTTGGAATTTACATGAAGAAGCAGATGAATCTGTCTGGGAAAATAAAGACAAATTTGTATGAAAAACTTAGTTTAAATACCTTTCAAGTCGTTTTAGGGACACAGAAGGATGGTTAATTTAGTTTAATTTGTAATTTCATTTAGCGCCACTATATTAGGGGATTATTTTCCATCAAAAAGCTTATATGGTTTTGTTTGAACAAAGCTTTTATACAAAAAAAAGGGTTTTTTTATTTATGAGGTCAATTTGGACCATGAGAGTTGGGTTTCGAGGGTTAAACTGTTTAAAGAAATTATTCCAAAGGTAGTTCTTAATGTTTCACTCATTGATATCAAGTCGATATAGTTAATGAGAAAAAAGTTTTTCTAACAAAAACTGCATCAAAATGTACTTGACCTTGAACCTGCAATTTCTCAAAAACTGGCCGAAGGATTAAGAAACGGTAAACGCCATCAAATTCAGCTTTCTTGAATTATGTTGAAATGATATGTCCCTAGCTTGTTTGCAAAAGAAAGTGACCGATTCATGCACAGTGTTGTTATTTATTGCTCAAAATTTTCAATGTAAAATGATAACTATTATTTTTTGCTTTTTATTCTTTTTTTCTGAAATGCAAAGAAAATATAAAAACTATATCTGTAAATATTTTTGATAACTAATTGTCATCTCTTCTGTGAATTTTTTTATCATTTTTGCCCGTATCAATCAAGTGAAAATCTCTACAGAATGCGATGTGATAACTGCGATTTCCATGTTTGTCCCAGGGCCGGATTATCCATAAGGCAGTGTAGGCAACTGTCTAGGGGCCCCGCATCGGCGAAGGGCCCCGCGCATCGAGAAAAAAAATTTGTAACTGTTTTATCGAGTGAAAATTTAATTTGAAGATTTGTATTCTCAATGACAATATTATTGCTTTATTTTTTTAACCGACTTCAAAACGGAGGAGGTTCCCAAGTTGGTTTCTTATTTTTTTTAATGTATATACATTAGAGTAGAACGAAATGTATGGGAGCAAAAAATCTTCATCAACTTAATTTATTTTTGAAAACTCCTTGTCAAAAAAAAATTTTTCTGTATCCTAGGTTTTTTTCTGTGACATAACTTTTGACTTTGCCCGAGGGTTTTTGAAATTCATTGCCATATTTTTTCCGATGACTTTATTTTAATCTGAAATCGAAAAATGTTCGTTCTAATTTTTTTGATGCAAACCTCTCAATTAATGGCGTTTTCTTTTCTCGAAAAAATGCTTCATTTTTTCTGTCCCACACAGAGAAAACAACATTTTCAAAAGTGGCAGAAACGAGCTACTTTTAAAAACGTTTAACCCAGATTTTGCACTTCTAACGTTTATTTTAATTTTGAAAACGAACATTTTAAAATTAAATAGTAAAACGTTTATTTTCATTTTAAAAACTTACATTTTAAAACGAGATTCTAAAATGTACGTTTGATTTTTAACAATGGATATCTTAAAATGCTGTAGTAAAACATTTATTTTCATTTTAAAAATGCAAATTTTAAAACGAGATTCTAAAATGTTCGTTTGATTTTTAATAATAAATATTCTCAAACGTAAAATGTTTACTTTCATTTTACAAACGAAAATTTTAAAATTAGATTCTAAAATGTTCGTTCGAGTTGTAACAATAAACATTTTAAAATGCAATGGTACAACAATTATTTATATTTTAAAAGCGAAAATATTCATTATTTCCCATTACAAATTTACAGAAATCCGCATTTCCTCTATTAAATAAAAAAAGCTTTATTGGTTTTTAAAATTACAGTTTTATTTTAGTTATTTTATCATCAGCTATGTTCATCTCGTTAAAATTTTTTAGATAATTATACTGTATCCCAGCGTCTATAAAAGAATAGAATTTTGTCAGATATTATTAATTTTATTTAAAATACTTACCTTTTAGCTGTGGCAGCAAATGCTCCAACTCAAACTCTTTCATTACTTTCTTGCAGGAAAATTGCAGAGTGATGAAATCGAGAATGAAAATTATTTTATTTTCTGAACAAATATCAAACACATAAGTCAATGAAACATACATATATAACAAACAATTCGTTATTAACAAGTGTTTTGAAACAAAGTATGGGAATTTTACTATGTCATGGCAAAACGTTCGTAGTTGTTTTAAAAAAGTTTCGTTTTACTTTTCTTTTTAAAAATGTGCGTTTTCATTTTTGTATGGCGTAAAATGTTTTTAAAAATATTAATTTTATCCTAATTTATCAAAGTAAAATATTCGTGGTTGTTTTAAAAATATTTCGTTTTACTTTTCTATTTAAAAATGTGCATTTTTATTTTTGTGTGACGTAAAATATTTTTAAAAATATTAATTTTACTAAACGTTTTTGATTTTTGTGCGTTTTTGATTTTTTGTTTTCTCAGTGTAGTTGAAAATTCGGATCTCTTGAGGAAAAAAAAAGAGGGATCTCTGATATTGAATCGTGCTGTTTTCTCAAAAATGTTGACCTCAAAAGTAAAAAAAAATACATAATTCTCAAAGAGGGCAGAAGAGGGCAGTAAAGAAAGCGTCATAAGTCATAATTTACAACTTGTCATGATTTCCCTATGATACCATGTTCGCGCTAGAAGATATTCGGATTCAAAGTTCACCGAAATCGGTTATTCGCGAATATCGCTGCTCCTCTATGTCGGACATAAAATATGATTATAACTAAATTGTAAATCAGATAATTATCTTCAAAAATGTCTTGCAGAGTTTTAGCGTAAAACCAACAGCTTACACGTTTTGAGTCTATTTATGTCTAAAGAATGCAAATTAGAAATTGTTTACTATAACAGATATTACTTTTATGATTACAGTACTTATTTCAAATATATACATTTAAGAGACGATTTGTTTGGTTGAAATATTAAAATTCCGCCAATAACCTACTTATTATTAAAGTTAAAAATCTGCTCATACAATAATAAGATATTTCTACTTTGCACATTTACAGCCCTATTCTGGCAGCTTAACTAAGGTCACCACATTAACAAAATAGTTAATATTAACAATTTGTTAAGGTTTCGTATTCTGCTGCAAATTTAAAAGCTCTTTTCCTTAAAATTTTGTTAATAGCAGAAAGAGTCTTAACAACGAATGAAATGTATGTGCTTAGATAGAAAATTGTTGTGAAAATAATAAAAAAATACAAATTATAATATAATATTGAGTTTAAAGACATTAAACTGAAAAATGGAAGAATTTTTTACTTATTTTAAGTGTTGATAATGAAATCTTTCAGTAGCCGTGGCAAATTTTTCAAGCGCTTGCAAAGTCACAAGCTGCACTCGAAGCATCTGTTTATATAGCACATCTCTTCTTTCAATAGGCATATCGATTTTCACCATGCATGGTGAACTTTAAAAGCTTTTTAAGCTTTATGTTGTTAATAGGGCAGTTCACGATCTTGTTGCATCGTTGCAAATGCAAAATAAACAGCTTTTACAAAAACAAAAAGCATTGAAAAGCTTTTGCAAAATATGCTTTTTGTTTTTGTAAAAGCTGTTTATTTCGCATTTGCAACGATGCAACAAGATCGTGAACTGCCCTATTGATTTTTAAGAATACCAATATTTACATAACATAACAATCAGCTTAACAAGAGCTCCTTAACTATTTCTTGTTCAGCTAACAATCAGAATAGGGCTGTTAGACATAAATAGTCTCATAGCGTAAGAACTGTGGGTTTTACGTTAAAACTGAGTGACAAATGAAAAAATACATTAGGGCAGTTCACTTTCTTGTTGCATCGTTGCAAATGCACAATAAACAGCTTTTACAAAAACAAAAAGCATTGAAAAGCTTTTACAACATATGCTTTTTCTTTTTGTAAAAGCTGTTTATTTTGCATTTGCAACGATGCAACAAGATCGTGAACTGCCCTATTATCTAAAACTTTGCCACAATTGCAAATTGCATTAAATACGGATATGTTGGGTTTTTTATTTTAATAACTTTTTCAAATTATTGAAATGAAAAATTTTAAAATATTTTGTAATTTTTTTTTGCGAAGTAGTTAAATGTGCTTTGTTATCAGTAAACATAAGCGAGGTTACAATTAGTGTTCGACCGATTTTCGATTTTTGCACCAATGCAAACTTTTGCATTGATTCTTGAATTTCCACCGATGCTAAATCTTAAATTTGGAACCGATGCCTATGCCGATGCCGATGCTAGAATTTCCACTGCTTATTGTGGTTACTGCTTATTGTAAAATTTTTATTTAAATTTGGTTACAACCTTTAGGTATTTGCGACGATATAACACACATACTTCGGATCCATCGCAGCAAATATATTTTTTTTTTTAATAATAGACCACAAACTGAGGAGCTGACGTTATGTTCGTCATATTGGAATTATTTTTCTTGCTCTTATTGTATTTTGCTTGTGTATGAAATGCATACCCAAGAACTTTAAATTGATTCAAAATAAAAGTGTATGAATTTATTAACTATCTTCATTGCCTGGATAAAATTTCGAATTAACTTTCTTCAACATTCAGTGTTTGCTTGTCGCCAATCTGCTTACATAATGTCATTTAATGGTTAATCAAACACTAGAGCTTCAAGTTAACTTAATTAATAATGAGCCCGTTGACAATCTTTTGTCGTCCAAGTAAATTCCAAGAAAAACCTTTTTGTTGTCTTACCTATGTCAAGGTCTCAGAGAGATGGTTGTAATTCAAATCTAACCAAGCTGTGAGTGTTGCAAATAACGAGTTTTTCGAATAGACTTTAAACCTAGCGTTCGTTCAACATTTGCTAATGTCTGGCTTATTTTCACTCAATTCGCCTCTCATCAACCTATCCCCCACCCCGTCTATTGCGTAGCCAAACTGCTGTGAAAAGGTCAGCTGCTCTTCTTAGCACAGCAGTAACTTGAGTAAAGTTTTTAATTTATTTTTAGCCCAAATATGTAAAGGTCGAAAATAAATAAAGCTATCCATAGGAATTTTTTTCTCTCCTGCTCCATTGCAAGTTTAGCTCTTGGCGTAGTCCTTAGAACGAACAGCTGTTTTGCTTAATTTATTTTACTTACTTACCTAAATAGCCACCAGCTTGTAGGCCAATGGACAGCTTGTTTTAATGGAGGCTCGTTTAACAAACAAATTATTAGGCAGCGAAGCAATTGCCATTAAATATGAAGAATAAAAAACATCTGACGCCGCCATTGCTTACTTTTTCATAAATTTTCATGGACTCCAGCGCATTTATTTTTATTTGCCATAAATGCAAGGGTTTTTTTACTTTTTATATGTGTATGTGTGTAACTTGGCGTTATTAGCGTGTTTTTTGTATTATAACGGACATGCTTGTGGTCAAGTCAATAAAGTGTTTTGTGGTCAGTCGCTGCTGCTGCAGTTTTAATGTAGTTTTAAATGTGCAGCGTGTGTGTATGTATGAGTGCGTGTGAAGGATCCCAGCAAACATTATGACTCTTAAAAGACTATTTTAAGACTCATATATATTTGCGTGTGTTATGGGCTCCAAAATATGATTCATAACAATGACTGTGTTATGTTTCTTTTTGGAGCCATAAAAAAGACGCTTTTAAGATTCATATTTATAACTCCATTAAGACTCATATAAAGGACTCTTTGAACACTCATAATTAAAACTCTTTTAGAACTGATTATATATTTTATAACTGATAAATGATTTTTTTAAGAGTAATACTTAAGACTCTTTTAAGACTCATATTTAAGACTCTTTAAGAGTCGAATTGAATATTCTTTGAGGACTCATAATTAAGACTCTTTTAGAACTCATAGAAATTATACTTTTAAGAGTCATACTTAAAACTCTTTTAGGACTCAAATGTAATACTCTTTTAAGACTCATATAAAGGACTCTTTGAAGACTCATAATAAAGATTATTTTAGAACTCTTATAAATCATTATTTTACGAGTCCTGTTAAAGACTCTTTTAAGACTCATATTTAATACTTTTTTAAGACGTATTTAATGAAATCCGTAAGGAATCATAAATTACACTCTTTTAGAACTCATATTATTTACTATTTTAAAAGTCATTAGGTCCATATTAAAGACTCTTTAAAGTCTCAGAAAAAAGATATTTTTATACACAAATTGTAGACTTTCATTTGATGTTATTAAAAGATTAGCCAACATTTTCTGAGGCTCAAAGCAAAGGTATGACTCTTTAATGAAAGCTCATAAAACGTATCTTTTATGATACCATATTTGTGACATTTTATCTACGACATTTTATCCGAAACACAACAAAATTGATTTTTTTTTATATATTCAATTTATTTCAATTACATTTTTTATTCATTCAGTCATAATTAAAAATATAACATTTAAACATATTAAAATAACATATATTTATATTGGACGTTAAATTTATTTTAATAAAAGTTTTTAATTCATTCAGAAAAAAAAATTTAAAAACTTAACCAAATTACATTTATTTGTTTGTCCTTATATTGAAAGAAAGCAGTTATAAGTAAAGTATAAGTAATAAAAAAAAGGATATTTCAATGTTTGTTCTTATAATTAAGTCTATCTTTTGCAGTTTGCAACCAGCGTGCACAGGTTAATGAAAATTATTTTTCGGTGTGATTAAACTTTCGGAAAAATGCGCATAAAAACAAAAATTAAAAAAGAAAATAGTTTTGATGAATATTAAGCAGTAATATTGCATTAGGGGCTATTTTAAAGCCAAAGAGTAAGGGAAAAAAAGACAATAAGTTAAGTTTTGTTTTATTTGAAAACTTATTATTAGTTCACTTACCACGTATAGCTGATGTTACAGCAAATCCATTTATAATAGTTTTGTTACATTACTCCACTAAAGACACGAACTCACTATGAACATTTATAATTAAATAATAGTATGAAATTTAATAACTTCCACGCACTTCGCCGTTTAAACTCCAAATAAATATTTGAGTTTAAAGGACTCATTGAACAGCAATTGAATGCTTGCTGCGAACCAAAAGCGCAGCAAGCTGATCGCAGCAAGAAAGGAATTCCACGAACTGTGGCCCCAGCATAGCAAGCGCCTTATTATTATTCAGAAATTACATTTATAGGAATCACAGGAACTTCGCGAATTACATTTTAAGGGCAAATAGAAATGTTTTTCGTAACGCTTTGGAGTCAGATTCAATTTTCGTTTACTAGTCTATGATGACTAATGACATTTTAAATACTTATTATATTTATTTCTAAATAAATATAATAAATCATAAAACTCACATACAAATGACTGCTTTATGAGTCTTTTTTATGATTTGGCATAAAACACTCATAAAGAAGAGACTTTTATGACTCCATTTTATGAACACTTATAAAACATGCATAAAAAAGATTCTTGTATGAGTCCTTTTTATATGCACTCATAAAACACGCATAAAAAGTATTCTTTTATGACTCCATTTTATGAACACTCATAAAACATGTATAAAAAGGATTATTTTATGAGTCCTTTTTATGAGCACTCATAAATCTCACATAAAAAGTATTCTTTTATGACTCCGTTTTATGAACACTCATAAAACATGCATAAAAAGAATTCATTTATGAGTCTTTTTTTATGAACACTCATAAAACATGCATAAAAAAGATTCTTGTATGAGTCCTTTTTATATGCACTCATAAAACACGCATAAAAAGTATTCTTTTATGATTCCTTTTTATTAACACTCATAAATCACGCATAAAAAAGACTCTCTTAGACTCACTTTTATTAACACTTGTAAAACACTCACATAAATGACGCATTTTAGAGTCATATTTTTTGAAGGCTCATAAAATGTTTGCTGGGATGGGTACGTGTGTGTATGTGTGTGTTTTTTGTAGGGAAAGTGCTTTTGTTTTAAATTGCATTGGCTTTTATTTTTGGTTGCGTGCATTTGGCTCATTATCATGAAATTGTGTTTGTTTTTGTGTATCGTTATGCTTTTGGTTGTTTTCATTGCTATGTGCACAATGACGTTGACCCATTGTCATTGATGTGCTATGAAAGTGAATGCCATGAAATGCCCTTTTTTCAAAACTATTGCTTTTCACTTAATGATAATCACTTATGTCGCCTTCTAGCGTACTCTAGCTGATATTGATGGTGATGATGATGAGGATAGAAAGATGTTGCTATCAAGTGTTGGCTTATAAAGTCTAGCTAGCATTTGTGATTGAGTTGTCCTTGTTGTAAGTGTGGCTTTTGTTTTCTTCCATTTTTGCACACACGACCACTCTTTGAGTAGGTCAAGAACATTATTTAACTGCCTCTATCTTGTGTTGTTTGTTTGCTGTTTTTATTAACTTTTGTTGTCTCAGCGCCACAACATCACACCGCTTCGTTCGTAACCGCGTGTTTGGCCAAGCACTTGGTTGCGTCAGCAACACGCTGCAGTATATTGTTTTGTATAGTTAATAGTCGTCCGCACGACACCCAACGAGGAATTGTGTATAGTAGAAACATTTAAGCGCCTTCAAGATATCTCATGATTACATAAATGTGTAAACGCATTTATCGCTACAACTTTTTATTTCCTTTTTATTGGCCACTTTATTTTAAATGTTCTGAATGTGAATTTTTGTAAGCAATTTTATAAACTAACACATTTGCTTTTGGTAGAAATAATTGTTATGGTGCTAGGAATAGTATTTTCAGTTATTAATATCCAAAGGACACAGAAAAGATTTCTTGCTATTTGTTATGGTATGTTAAAATAGATAAGGTTTTGAATTATTTAAATCGTATAGTTTTGTTGCTTAAAAACGGACGTCAATAAAAGACCCCAATGGGAATAATTTAGCTCTCTTGGAGCTAATTTTAATAATGCTCCGTCGGAGCATCCACACATTCTTACCTTTTGCGACTATTTTGCATACAAGAGTAACCTTAATAAAACTCAATAAGTGTTAAACTACATAATTCGGGTATTAAAAGATAAGTTAAACAGTCCGATTTTGAATAAATTTTCCCGGGGAATCGGGAAAAGATAACTGTAATTTTTAATATAGCAGATAAGGACAGATAAGGACATTTTTTTGTTTAATCTCATGAATATTGAAGGTTGATGAACAAATTTGCATTAAAATTTTCAAAATGTTCTTGGACTTTGCTTTTGAAACTCCCTTTTCCGATTCCCCAGCAAAAATTATTCAGAACCGGGCTGAGAATGTAGCAAACAACAGAGATCCGCATTGAATGTTTTATCTTTACTTTATCTTCGCCCATTCACTGTTGTTGCTATGCTCTCATTCGTCAGCAAGAACTGTGTGTTAGGGGTGTCCACTTGGAAAATACATTGATGTTTTTTCGATGTAATGCATCGAGACAGTGCATCGATACTTTCCGATATATCGTTGAGAAACATCGATGTTTTCCAAAAATCAACTACTTTTTCTAGCATTACATCACAATGCTAAAGTCAGCCCCCTCCTTAAGTATTTTGAATTTAACTATGACTATTTTAATTTATTAAAAGCTCCTACAAAATCCCTGTCCTTGCCCGCACGCCTTTTATTAGTAACTAAGAAAATGAAAAACAAAATTTTTTTACAATCATTCTCTGATTCAGTTGTTTTTTATTAAAAAAAAAACGCAATAAACATAAGAACATTGGTTATTCTAAAAAATAAGGTCAATATATAAGAATATTGGTCATAAGTATTACAAAAAGTATAAAGGAAAAAAGCCTCCACAATCATAGAAATTCCAGTATTAATGTCCTATTTCCGGGGTTTTCCTTTTTAATTAATTTTTTTTTATTTATTTTTTATGTTAATTTTATATGATTTAAATACAAATTCTAAATGTTTGATAGTTTAAATCATACTTGATTTTAAATACAAATTCTAGTTGTTTGATAGTTTAAAATCGTTTATTGAGCTTAAGGTCAAAGTTAGAACAATTAATTGTTCTATCGAATCTTTCCAAAGAAACAACAACAACGTTTTTTCAATATGAAAAGGAAAAAATCACTAGCTGAATCGGCCAGCAGCTTCATCCGAAATCTTTGTGATACCCGTGCAAGCGCGCACTAGCGCACTGCACCACAGAGGCGATGAGATTTTAAGTGTAAATTCCAAACAAGATTCAAGTATTTTATTTGAAGCTTGCATTCAACGAGCAGCACATTACAACTGCAAACAAAGGTTTCTTCTCTTTGTCGCGAGAGCTTCTCACAATATAACACGACAGCCATGTTGTGTAGTTGCTTTCAGGGAGATTCTTGCTGTCATGGTTGATTATAACAAGGTTAAGTCCTGGTAGAACTAGACAACGTAGTGTTAGGGCTGAATGTGTTCTCTTTCTTAGTGATCATAACAGTCAAACTCAGCCATTTTGGTATTTTTGTCAATGTTTGCTTTCATGTTGCGTTCTCATTGGTTGCAGATTTTGTATGAAATGTCAACTTCGTTTTGACAGTTTCGGTCACTGGCTCTCCGCCCTAACACAACCTTGTCTAATTTTGTCATGGGTTAAGTCACTTGAGAGATGCTCGGTCGAACTGTCAGAATGGATGAAAGGAAATCAAGAAAAAAAAAACCTGAATATGTACAATTTTCAGTTTGAACAAAAGCAAAAAAAGAGTGCTTTTCTCTCAAGTGACTTAACCTATATTAATCAACCTTGCTTGCTGCCATACAGTGTTGATTAATTTTCTTTGCAAATGTTTTAAGGGGAGTTGCCAGAATTCAGTTATAAGCATAAATTATGGTTTGTAGCCTTGCCAGCTAACTTTTCCCGACTTGAGATTGTATTAGTCTATCAATCTATCTATACTATTAAAAGCGTTGTGACACTGCGCGGATGTTTGACAATCACGCGAGAACCACTGAACTGATTTAGACAATATAGGTAACAAACGATTTGTTATTTCAACAAAATCTTATCTGATTTGCTATTTAAACATTAATATTTTGCCAATCCTACTTTTCACAATATGCTTAAAATGTTATATTTCAGACGTTTTTGGTCGTACAAGACTAAAATTTGATTATTTTATTTGTATGGTTACTTTCGACAGCGGTACTAAAAATGGGTTTCCACGCCCCCTTTAACCGTCCAAAAATCAACGCAAATGCTATATTTCAATCGGTTCTGGTCGCATAATACTACGTTTAAATTGGGCCAAATGACTCATTTGGAATCAGTCATTCAAAAGTGCTTATATTGGTTCTTTTTTTGCAAAAGTATCTCATTTCGATGATACACGTGTATAAAATGGTTTGTTGTTTGACGTGTTCTTTTTTTTTTTTTAGTGTGTTCGGTGTTTTCTTATGCACTCTCCATTGAATGCGTTCGAAATAGTTTGCAATAAATTTTAAGAAGGTGTCCTTCAATTGTTTTCAATGAGTTGAATTGTAAGTGAGAATTCGTATGGGAAATGAAATGACTCCGTTTCGCATTTAGCTGAATGGGCTGAAATAAGCAATTTGACCCAACATTAACGTAGTATAAGACTGAAATTTGATAATGTAGTTTGTAATATTTGAAATTTTTTTTAACAGAAATAATTTTTTAAGCTGTGAACATTGTAGAAAATATAATAAAATTTTGAAATAAATTAAATTTTATACAAAAAATAATAGGGGGTGGTAGTCCATAATTTTTTATGATAAAAACTGATCATTGAGTTTTGTGTCAAAAATAAGCAATTTTTTCAGATTAATGATATGTAAAGGGTGTTTTTTATAAAGTGATACAACTTTGAGTTGGCATCACTGCTTTATTTGACCACCCATTTAACAGCTGATAGTTGATTTTTGTTTAGTTTGCTTTGACATTTCATAATGGATCGACTTATACCAGAGCAACGCGTGAGTTATGTTATTAAATGACTTTCACTTTAAAAATAAAACAACTTGTTTTGTTTAGTGCTGGATCTCTACTGAACTTTATTTTCAATCCCTCTTATATTTTAAGTTTTACTTCTATACAATTCTAGGTCTTAGGTTATTGGGCTTTAACAATTCCCAGAATTAATGTAAACAGTATTTTATTATAGCCCACTTAAGATTGCAACGTTGCAATGTTGCAATCACATAAGCAAAATTGCAGTTATAGATTCTTTTAAACAAAATTTAATATATCTTACTTTATTGATTGCAACATAACAATGTTGCAATAGTATGAATACAAATCAATAAATTATAAATTCTCAGAATAAGATGTAGTGTGACCTAATTAAATTGTTTCAATAAAGAAAGTGAATAAAAGAAAATACTTGGTCACAAAAATAATGTAAGCAATGTTTATTGCTTAATCGGCGCATTGACCCTCTGTGGTTTTGGTGGAGGTTGTGTTGTAGCTGCTGCTGTTGTTGTTGTTTGAGTTGGTGTCGTAACTCGTGCAAATTGTGGAAATTTTTTATCAAAATAATGGTTCTGTTCGTCAAACTTATCATGCACTTCGTCCATTTTATGGCGTACATAATCGTCCTTCAGAGCTGCTAATTCGAAGAACAATAGATCGTTTTCGGACCACATTTACTGTGACTGATAATATGCATCCCGTGAGATGCGGAACAGTGCTCACTGAAGAATCTGCAGCCGCTGTACAGGAAAGCATTGAAGATGATCCTAATCAATCAATTCGTCGCCGTTCTCAGCAACTGGGGTTGTGTCCTTCCACTTTATGGAAGATTTTACGAAAAGATCTTGGCTTAAAACCTTTCAAGATTCAACTTGTGCAGGAACTAAAGCCAAACGACCATCGTATGCACCGCCAATTCGGCAAATGGGCTGAAGCACAAATTGATATTGATTTTGAATTTCCATGGAAAATTTTATTTTCTGATGAAGCCCATTTTTGGTTGAATGGGTACGTAAATAAACAGAATTGTCGTATTTGAAGTGAGGAGAATCCACAAGCTTTTGTCGAAACACCATTACATCCACAGAAAATTACTGTTTGGTGCGCTTTATGGGCTGGCAGAGTCATTGGCCCATATGCTTTCAAAAACGATGATGGCCAGAATGTTAATGTCCATGGTGAACGGTATAGGAACATGATTCGAAGTTTTTTCGTACCTCAATTAGCTGGCATGAATCGTGCTGATATGTGGTTCCAACAGGACGGAGCCACATGCCACACAGCGGGCGTACAATTGATTTACTCAAGGAAACTTTTGACGAAAAAATAATTTCACGAAATGCCTCAATTAATTGGCACCCAAGATCGCGGGATTTAACCCCATTGGATTATTTTCTTTGGGGTTATGTAAAGTCACTTGTCTACGTTGATAAACCACAAACAATTGAACACCTGGAAATCAACATTCGAAGAGTTATCGGTGAGATACGACCGCAAATGCTGCGAAAAGTTTGTGAAAATAGGTGTTCTAGATTGCGCCTTGTACGTGCCAGCCGTGGCGGCCACATGGCCGAAATCATATTTAAACATTAATGTCATAAAATTGTCTATGCAATAAAGCCCATTTCATTGATATTAAAAATATAATACTATGTTTTATTATGATTTAAACTTGTATCAGTCTATAAAAAACAGCCTTTACTAAAGAGTGGGAAAAATGGAAATTGAAAAAAAAAAATTGCAACAAAAATAACTTTTGGCCTATTTTTTGAGCAAAAATTTAATATTTTAAAGATTTTGTGAAAACATTATAAACAATTGAATAGGTTAATCGTTTCTCATTTCTCCAAATTCACTTAATTGACCTTTCAGACAAAGGAAATTTGATGACATCGATTTGAAAATGGCCGGGATGTTGGCTTGCAAATTAAAAAATGGAAATTTCAATCGGTTTTTTCTTATCCTAATTCTTAAAAAAATACGTTAAAGATATCGCAACAATTCTGATGTCATAATAACGGAAATTTTCTATATACTAGATATGCATACAAACTATTATCGAAAATTCTTTTGTTTACCGTTATTTTTATTAATTAACGACTTTTCATAAAAATTGTGTTTCACTGAGAAAATCTATAGTTTTTGAGATATAGCCAAAAGTTTCATGTCATAATGGAAATTTTTCAAAACTTAAGAAGAATATATTCGTGTTTAGAGTCTAAGTTAAAAAATTACATTTTTGAATTATAAATTTATAAATTATAAATTAAATTTACAATTATAAATTTAAAATATTAAGTCAACCAAATAATATTACAAAAATATCAAGGGAAAACATTAAAAATATTGAAATCTATGACTTAATAACATCAAATACAAATAATTTTTGTCAATTAAGAAATATATCTTCAGAATTTTTTCAAAAAGATCCTTCCCTTTGGAACGATGATAAAAACTACACTAAAGCATTACAAACAATTGAAGAAATTATAATTACAAATGACGTTGCAGAACGGTCCGTTGCCTTAGCAGACAACTTCAATGGAAAAATTACAACAAATGAAGAACAATAACAAGTCTTACTTCATGGAGTTAAGTACAATAGAAAAAATTTTTCATCGTGTACAAAGAAGAATATTTCCGAAAGCTTACAAAAATTTAACCGATGATTTTATCTACAGTAGCTTATATATCTCAAGTTTTGTTCTTTTTTGTCTATATTTATTAAAACTAATCAAAACATTTTATCCATAGTAGTTTATATATTTAAAGTTTTGTTCTGTCTTTTTGTCTATATTAATTAAAACTTATCAATACATACTCTCTTTATATTAATCGTGTTTCTTTTTCTTTTATTTTTCTGGAGTAGAATACATTCTATCAGAAATATGTCAAAAGATTTTTTTTTAACAATTAAAGGAGGTTGAAATAAAGGTGGCCAAAAACATCAAGAAAGTGATATAACACTTGTTGGTATCTATGTTGCAGCTACATAAGCGTAAGATAATTTTTTTCGAAAATTAGTTCTTTCGAGTTGGGATCATAATTCGTACATTTTTGGACTTACTACAACATTGTTTTCTGTTTTTCCATCAGAAAATATTACATAAGAAAACTGCTTACAAATATTTTTCGTGATAGTTTGCGTTCTTTTTATATGACCTCTTAAAAATGAAATTTCTGAAATATTTAAAATTTTTTATATTTATTCACTAATAAAGGGTCCGCCAAATAACTTTTTTTTTGACAATTCTATAAAAAAAAAACTACTAAATATTTTTTCAAATTTTTTTCTTTATTTGAAAGTACAATCTTTCCGGTTAATAATGAAAAATAATTTCATTCAAATTACTGCCTCGGCTGGCCATGCAGTAGCCTACACGATCGGTCCAATTTTTAAGCACATTATCGATTGTGTGCAGCTGTATTTCACCAATGGCTTCACGAATATTGTCCTTTAAAGCGTCAATTGTCTCTGGCTTGTCGGCGTAACACTAATCCAACGGTGTCAAATCGCAGCTCCGAGGTGGCCAAACGACATCAGCTCTGCGGCTGATAATGCGATCTTCAAAAACAGGGCGCAAAACATCGAGTGTAGCTTCGGCTGTGTGGCACGTAGCGCCGTCCTGTTGAAACCAAATGTTGCCAATATCCTCCTCTTCAATTTTTGTGAACAAAAATTCGTTCAACATGGCCCGATAACGATCGCCATTGACTGTAACGGCCACTCCTTGCTCATTTTCGAAGAAAAATGGCCCAATTATGCCTCTGGACCAAAATCCGCACCAAACAGTGCCTCGTTTTGGGGGCAGCGGCTTTTCAATGTATGCGTGCGGGTTTTCTGTAACCCAAATGCGACAATTTTGCTTGTTTACATACCCACCAAGATCAAAATGAGCGCCATCTGAAAAGATGATTTTTTTGGCAAAATCGGCATCTTCTGCATCAAAGTAATGTCGCAATATTTCCCAGCGTTGTTCAAGCGTATACACAACCATATTCGTTCAGCGGAAGGATAAAACTAATTAGCTGTCAAATCAGACATGAGCTAAGTGTTACCATTCACGAAATAAGCACTAGTTGAAAAAAAAAGTTATATGGCGGACCCTGTATCTTGAAAACCAATTATCGTAGCCAAAAAATAATGTAAATTTTGAGTTAAACCACTCATTTAACATAGAGAATGACCTTTAAAATGTGTTAAGGAGTCAAAAATACATTTTCATTCCGGTTTTAAAGTTGACATAAAAAAATGGTATGTGGAAGTGTGAAAAACGAGTTGGAGGGACCTCTAAACATAAATATTTTTCAATAAAATTTTCAGGAACTTATTTTTAGACATAATCGAAGCTATTTCTCAAATACTTTCTCCAAAAATTAAAACTTCGTTTTTTTCTGGTCACTCTAATGTGCATATATCCTTCACTTTAAGTATTTATTCAAAAATTCTTTAAATCTCATTAAATTGCTTTTATTCTAAGAAAAAATCTACATGTTCCGAAGCAGGCTGTCCCAATGGTTAGGAAATATTTTACATGTTATCTTTTCTTTATCCATTTTTCATTTCAACATCCTTTAAAACCACTCTTACTACTTTGCACACAGTAATGTTGTCATAGCGTTTGTATGTTAGTGGGTTTTTAAAGTGTGTTTTTGTGGTTGTAGTGTGTCTCGTTGCATTTAATACCACATTCAACGTTACCTATTTTGCCGCAAGATGATTGCCATTGTTAATGTAGGTGTGCATAAGCGACCCAGCAAACATTAACACTCTTTTAAGACTCTTTTTAGACTCTTATTTATGAGGCTTTGTTGTCATTGTTTGCGCTCGAAAAAGACTATTTTTAAAGTCTGATTTTCTAGGTTAAGGGCACACCGATATGACTCCTTTTAGTGATTTATGACTCTAATTAAATACTCTTTTAGGACTCATATTAAAAAATATTTTATGACCCTTAAAAACCTTAATTAAACCCTCACAATAAATACTCTTTTATGACGCATATAAATGACTCTTTTAGGACTCATTAAAGACTCTCTTAAGACTACTCTTAAAGATTCTATCTTAGACTACTATTTAAGACTCTTTTCAGACTCATATTGAAAACCTTATACGTCACTAATTGCTTTCTAATATTTGTTGGTCCATTGCTCAAGGACTAAATGGTTGCCTGCATTTTATTATCAGGATTTCGATTACTAAAAACCTCCTCAATCGTTTCCTCATATTCTTCACTATCTTCTCCTATCACCACCTCTAAACGAATTTTTTCATTTACTAAAAATAGTAATTTGCGAAGACTCTTTCTTGGACTTTTTATTGTTATTATTATTGTGCAAAATTTATAAGAACTTACTTGATAATTTTCCAAATTTAATATATATTTAAATGTAACAGTTAAAATTAAATCAGTTTCACAAACTCCAACGTTTAAACTCACAATGAATATTTCAATTCTGTTTATAATGCTTGCTGTGCCCCAAAAACGCGACAAGCTGATCTCAGCAAGAATGGAATTCCCCGAATTTCGGCGTCCGCATAGCAAGTGCCTGCTTTATACAGGAATAACATTCACAAGAATCACAGGAGCGCATAGAAATGAATTTTTTATGAGTCCTTTTTATGAGCACTCATAAAACATGCATTAAATGAATTATTTTATGAGTTCATTTTATAAAAACTCGTGAAACATGTATAAAAAGTATTTTTTTATAACTCCATTTCATGAACACTCATAAAACTGCAAAAAAAGGATTCTTTTATGAGTTTTTTTTTGTGAACACTCATTAAAAAATACATAAAAAGGATTATTTTATGAGTCCTTTTTATGAGCACTCATAAAATACGCATAAAAAAGTATTATTTTAAGATCCTTTTTTATGAATACTCATAAAACACGCATTAAAAGTATTCTTTTATGACTGCTTTTTATGAACTCTCATAAAACATGCATGATAAGGACTATTTTATGAGTCCCTTTTATGAACACTCAAAAAACATGCATAAAAAGAATGCTTTTATAAGGTATTTATGAACAGTCATAAAGCATGCATAAAAGGGATTCTTTTATGCGTCATTTTTATGAACACTCATAGAACACGCATAAAAAAGATTCTTTTATGACTCATTTTTATGAACACTCATAAAACACTCTCATAAATGACGCATTTTAGAGTCATATTTTTTAAGTGCTCATAAAATGTTTGCTGCGGAAAAATGACAGCCGGCCAAAGTAGTTGTGTGGGAGAGTGTATGTGTGAGAGTGTGTGTGTGTGTGTGTTTGCATTTTTGTGCGTGTATTTGCAAGGATATTTGTATGCACGTTGAAATGTATGTTTGTATGATTCGCACCCTTGGCTGTCACTATTATTGATTAAGCATAAAATACAGAAAAGAAAAATAAAAAAAACATAAATACAGAAAAAAGTATGTCATTCAAAGCAGACGCTTAACAGGCTTGGTTGAGTACCCACCAACCATCCACAAAGAAAATGAGTTTGAGCAAAAAAACAGCACTGGAGAACTTAGTTCGTTGCTGGTTACGCACAGTGGATCAACTCAAAGGAAAGTGCGGAATTAGAAAAAAAAAAACACTGAACTAAAAATTGCGTCAAATATGATTTATTTAATTTATATTTGTCCAAACTAATTATTTCCAACTGGATAACTTTTTAATTTTGCTTTAGAAATTTCAGCACGTGCTGGAAATCAAGCTTTTTTTGGCAAACAAATAGCAGCAAATATACACGGAGAGAAAAAATCAAGCATTATATGCTTGAATCAAGCAAATAAGCTATAAGTTTACACTCAAGCATGAATTTCTCAATTCAATCATTATTTTCTGAGCAAATTTAAGACACATGATATTTTAGTAAAAAAATGTTTAATTCAAGAAACATTTGCTTAAAACTCTAGAATACTTTTTCTGAATTCAAGTCTGATATTTGCTTAAAGTGAGAAAAAAATTAAAGTGTAAACAATTAGTTGAAAATTAGAATAATTTGCTTGATTTCTGAAATTGATTTTCCTTGAATTGAGAAAAATTTGCTTGATTCAAGTGAACAATTTACTGAAAACTATAATAATTTGACACATTGATTTGACATATTTATTACCCTGTTTTTTATAATTGTAAAAAATAAAAAAAAATTTATAATTATATTTGAGCTTAATGCCAAATAGGTTCATGAAGCAGCAGATTGCAATAACAAGAAGTTTTTTACAGAACAAACCACCAAACAGACTGCATAGACTGTTTTGTTAATCGCTACATCAACTTTTCAGACAACTTCTCTGGTTTCTGCAGTTAATCCACTTTGATAACCTCACGCACATTTCCTGTTTAATCAGAACGGAATTATGTGTGCATTTTTTTACCTTCCAAGGGAATGTTTTTCTACTATTTTGTAAAAAGCAAAAGTTCGATAAAGTAACTGCTTCCTTGAGTTGAAAACAAATTTGATTGATTCATGTAAACAATTTCCTTAACACTGGAATTAACTCATTAGTGCCCATTGGCAACTAAAGTTGCCAACCGTTGCTTACCAACATGCCGTTCTTATTTTCGCTCTTAGATTTAGATGGAAGGAAGACAAATATGAGCAAAAAAGAGTATGATTACTGAAGCGGGGTGGCGGCCGTAGCCTAGTGGGTAGAGCGCATGGCCCCTAAGGTACTCTAATCTGAATCTAAGGTACTCTACCCTAATTAGTACCCTAATCTAAGGTACTCTAATCTGAATTAGTTTTTCTGTTCGATCGCTACCTCTCTGCAGACAATGGCAAACCTTAGAGAGTAAAAACTTCCATGTAAATAAAGCTTCTTGAGAACATAAGTCGTTCGAAGTCGGCATTAAACTTCCAGGTCCAGGTTCTGGATCATTTGTGTTCAAACATCTAATTACACGCACAACACAATTGATCAATAGCAGCTCGGTCAGAGTCCTTTCTAAGGTTGAAATGGCCAATTTATTAATCGATGAGTGACACTCAAAAATTCAACTATAAAAATTACTGTAGTTGACGGCATGGTAGAAGGATAGAGGTATATGCAGCGCTGACTGTGCTTTCTTTCCATACTGCCATGTCTGTCAAATTTATCTGTGTGGCGAATGGAAACAAAAGAAAATAAAGAAAAAGTTTTGCTTCGTTTTGACAATTCCGGCAGTATGCTCTCATCTGGTGCATATACCTGTATTCTTCTACCATGGTTGACGGTTGACTGACAAAAGGCCACACACGCGAACCCATGGCAGAATAACCAGGTAGGGTAAAGAGATTCACCACACCGACAGCTAATGTCAAAATCACAAAATACAGTGCTGCCGTATTTTCAAAGAAAAAGCCATGATTGAATCATTAAGGCGTGGTTTTCAGTGTGGCTAAAAAACCCCGTAGTATTAATACACTAATGTTGTTTTACTTTCATGTAAAACAACAACATAAGTATATAAGAACAGGTTGGTAAAGTGTGGTATTAATACTACGGGGTTTTTTAGCCACACTGAAAACCACGCAACTGTGAATACCCTTAATGATACAATCATGTATTTTTCTTTGAAGATACGGCAGCACTGTATTTTGTGATTTTGACATGATTTTGACATTAGCTGTCGGTGTGGTGAATCTCTTTACCCTACCTGGTTATTCTGCCATGCGCGAACCTATATAAGAAGAGAGAATTTGAGCATGAGTATCACTTATGATCGCTAATGTCTACCAGGGATGATATTTGTAGTGAATAAGGAATTTTTTACCTCCCTTCAATTTTAAAAGTCCCCAACTCCTTTTGGCCCAAAAAAGTACTTTCGGATTTGATTCACCAAATTTTATTTCATTGGTATATATAACACATCAACGCATTTTGTAATTACTTTTTTTAAAAAAAAAAAAAATCATAGAACCAATGCATGCGCCTTTTACAAACAAGGTTTGGTCTTTGACCTGAAAGGAAAAGGAAAGATTATTTAAGGGAATTGATTAGAACCATATGTGAATTATTGATTAGGCGAAACAACCGTGAAAGACAATTTGAATAGCTTTTAACCGAGGCTAGTGTTATGCCTTAACCTCGGCAAGCATTTCCAGCCCTTAGTTTTTTCCTGGCCTTTAATTCCACATTTTTCACAATTTAGGTGTGGATGTTTAGTTTTCCATAATTCTTAAATGTAGCAAAGAACAAAGAAAGTGAAAAGAACTAATGCCCGAACCCGGATTCGAACCAGGGACCTCTGGGTTGATAGCTTAGCGCACTCTCCACTAGACTACAAAGGCCGTGTTTGACTGTTCTATTTTCAGGTTTAATTTTCTTGTAATTGCGAATATAACATTATAACTACCAACGTCTTATGGTGTAGTGGACGTGCAGTGCAGTGATGAAAGTATTGTTATTTGTTTTGTTATAGCAATGTACCATTAAGTCTCAGTTATATATTTAAAATATAGCAAAGCTTCCTGGATTTTCGAATTCAATTCAAGCAAACCAGTCTGAATTGACGGCATTGACGGAAGCATTGAACGTAATGAATTTTCCACGAGAAGCACTCCATCAGGATCAGTTACATGAATCGAGTATGTTTAATTATTAAGTTAATAAGTATAAAGTTTGCATTAATTTTTTCATATATGCCTCAGTAATAGAGCAAAAGCTTATTTAATCATATTAACGAAAAGTACTCTCGCATCCGAAAAAGTCCTTTCTGAAGAGTAAAAAAGTCCCCTCCAAAATTATCAAAGAGCATCACTGATATCTACCCCGCTTGAGAGGCAATCTGTTTTTGCTGTATTTGTACTCACTGGAGTTTTTTTCCTGCATGCACGTGGTTGATCAAGCAAATTGAAATAAGTGCCTTTGTTAAAAACGAATAAGAATTCTGTGCACGAATGAGTTCAGTCTTTAATTCAATAATAATTTTTTTGATAACCAACTCTGCGTTTGCTTAAATTAAGAAAATATTCTCTTGATTCAAGTCGTATTCCAGGTTATAGAATCAAGTATTTTATTCTTGTTTCAAGCAATCATTAATTTTGATTAATTTTAGAAATAAGTGCTCATTTTAAAATTTTTATATCCCCACGCGTACTGCGTCAGGATTGTTTTAACTTTGTCACTCCGTTTGTAAGGGGTCGTCCATAAACTACGTTACTGATTTTACGGTTTTTTTACCCCCCCTCCCCCTGCGTTACTTTTTGTAGTGCTTTTCAAAACCCCTCCCCCCCATAAAGTAACGTGACATGAAATTAATTCATTCGAATGATTATATATTTTAACTAGCTCTGACAATTTTCACTAGTATTAGTGACTAGTATGACTAGATACATTAAAGGAACAATTGGAAAAAAATCAATAATTAATATCATCTGTAAAAGCTATTCCATCTGCGATCCAAGATTCGATGCTTTCAATCACTGGGATAGAAGAAGCTGGTAGCTTTGTTGAGGATTCTTCCAAATAGAATTTTTCATCGGATTCTATGTCGACCCATTCAGGTGAATCCTCATTTCTAACGCAAAGAAATTCATCTGGTCTTTGACAAAGTACCCTTAAAGGCTACACCCGAGCTGCACCAAGTTCTGTGTTTTTGTGTAAATGCTTTCTGAAAATTGATTTATTTAAATAGTATTTTTTATTCCGATTTATTGTAAACGATATAATACAAACTTATGACAATTCATAGAAGTTTTAAAAACGAAATACAAGCCACAGGTAGGACACGACCTTGAACCAATTTCTTCTTTCTGAGAAGGACAGTACACGTCACACGGTATCTCCTTTGATCAAGAACATTCAGGCTTTAACGTCAAAGCCTGTCGCAAAAGCAAAGACCCAAATTTTTCAGACATGTGCTGAGATGGTGAAGGAATACCAAAAGGTTCCTGTGTCGAGGGAAAAGGCGGTGGAAGAAATCGTTGAAACAAAAGTTAACCATCAATTTAGACAATCAAACATAAACATGTAAGGTTAAAAATTTTTGAAATGATTGTGTTATTAATTAGAGGTTTTTCGTCGATTTTTTTAATTTTTGGTAACGTTACAATATCTAAACACCTCCCCCCCTACCGTTACTTATCGTAGTGCATTTCAAAACCCCTCCCCCCCCTAAATTGGTAACGTAGTTTATGGACGACCCCTAAGACCAATAAGGAGGTGTGGCAGATATAAAAAAGTATATACATATATTCTTGATCAGCATCATCTCCTGAATCGATTTGATCATGTCTGTCTGTCTGTCTGTGATCACGATAACAGTCGCACATTCAGAGCAACGAAATTAAATATATAAGCTTTTTATTCAGAACTTTTAGATCAAGTATGAAATCAAGTACTCTATGTATGAAATTTGTAAAAATCTAATGAAAACTACGTAGACCTCCCATACAAAGTGACTATATGAAAACCGTAAAATTTCCCTAAATTACACAAAATACAGTATAATGACTTCAATCTTTGCAAATAACTTTTAATTTAACTATGCATTTGATGTTTGGAATTTTAAGAATTTCTGCCCACCTCCCATAAAAAGTGAGTTCATCACAACAGTAAAACCTTCATAAATTCAAACAAAAAAAAATAATGTTTAAACTTTATATTTTAGAAATATGTAAGCTTATAAATTTGTGTTTCAAATTTGAAATATGTGTATAAAAAGCACGTCCCAAAAAAACTTACTTAGGTGGCCATAACAACCTGCTTTCGTGTTTCAGCCGACCACATAAGCTCTCGCCAGGCGCCTCTAAATTGTCAAAATCAGCTGTTTTGCGAATGAAATCAAAAGAAAATCAATGGTTGCATTCAGCGGAATCGACAGTTGGTATCGGCTGTTGTGTTAAAATTCCCTAAATACGCATCTAAAACTGATAAGGTAGCGAACACCATTTAATCGAGTGAAAAAATGGCCGCATTCAGCGTAGACAAATGTTGCGAACTGTAATGCTAGCTCTAAACGTCAGACATTAGATTTAATTTAATAACATTTAATTTTTATGTAAGTTAATCAATTGCAAAGGCTTTTCACCTAAATTTGCTGCGTTCTTTCAGTGTTTATTAGCCTTTAACTTTGGAGGTGAATTTTATTGGCCTAGTCTGTGACGTAGTGGTAAATCTTACCCCATTGTAATTTTACTAATAAATTCTAATAAAAAGAAGTTCTTAAAATTATTTCTTGTTTTAATCAAGTTTTAATTATTTTATTTATGATAAATACAAATTTTAATTTGATTTCTTTTTGTTAAATTTAACAAAACTGACACTTTTTTTACTATTCTTCTATTAAAGAAGACAAAAATATGTAAAGAGGGGGTCAAATTTACCACCACCTCCACAGTTGAAGGTTAATGTAACAGCGTGAGTGATATCATCTGACAGTTAACTCAACAGTTGTGTCCATGTAGCATAGAAATTTTTTGCGTGATTAAATGGCATCCGCTAACTGATCAGTTTTAGTGAGCGCTACCAAATTTGTACCATTCAGCGAATTTTTACACAACAGTTGCTAACTGTTGTCTGCGCTGAAGGCGCCCATTCTATACTACATGAACTCAACTATTGAGTCAGATTCTGTCAGTTGCTCCTACTGACGCTGTTTAATTAATAAACACAGAAAGAACGCTGATAAATTATATACATAAATAAATAATAATTAACTTTTCCGAAGTTTATCGCTGCCATAACAGTTCACAACAGTTGACTCAGCTGAATGCTTCCCATTTTCGCTTTCTCAGCTTTTTCAGATTTTCAATGAGGTGTCAAACTCTTTGTCAGTTTCGGCAGTCTATCTCTCCGAAATACATCTACCTTTTCTTGTTATACCATGGATTGTATTTTATTTCGTAGTAAATAAAAATTGTCGAAATGAACCAAGAAAATTATGCCGGAGCACCAGACTACAGCCTTAAATATTGGGGGTTGGAATTAATTTTAAAGGTTTTTTTTCGGTTTTTGAGCATTTATTTAGAAACAACGGTACAATGTATATTATTCAAAGTATTGTCCATCGTTAGCTACAACATTTTCCCATCTTTCTGGCAGCATATGGATTCCGCGCCGGAAGAACGATTCGTCTTTTGAGGCAATCCACGAATCGACCCATTTTTTGGTATCCTCGTAAGAAGTGAAGCGCTGCTCAGCCAAGCCATACGTCATCGATCTGAATAGGTGGTAGTCGGAAGGGGCTATGTCTGGGCTATAAGGCGGGTGGGGTAGCACATCCCAATTCAGCGCCTCCAACGTTTCCTTGACGGTTCTTGCAACATGTGGCCGTGCGTTGTCATGTTGAAAAACCACTTTGTCGTGTCTTTTGGCATATTCCGGCCGTTTAACCTTTAATGCTCGGCTCAATTGCATCAATTGTTGTTGGTAGCGTTCCCCAGTTATGGTTTCGTTAGGTTTTAGCAGCTCATAGTACACGACACCCTTCTGATCCCACCAAATACACAGCATAAGCTTGGCGCCATGAATATTCGGCTTGGCCCTCGATGTTGATGCATGGCCGGGTGGTCCCCACGATTTTTTTCGCTTAGGATTATCGTAATGGATCTACTTTTCATCGCCAGTGACAATACGATGCAAAAAACTCTTCCTTTTATGCCGTTGAAGCAGTTGTTCGCACATGCAAAATCGCCGTTCAACGTCTCTCGGCTTCAACTGGTACGGCACCCAATTTCCTTGCTTTTGAATCATTCCCATGGCCTTCAAGCGTTTGCCGACCGTTGATAAGTCGACTCCCAATGATTCTGACAATTCTTGAAGGGTTTGATACGGGTCTTCATCGAGCAAAGCCTCCAATTCCTCATCTTCAAACTTTTTCGGCTGGCCCGGACGCTCTTTGTCTTCCGTATCAAAATCACCACTTTTAAACCGACGGAACCAGTACTCACAAGTAGAAATCGATGGAGCATAGTCCCCGTAAGCCTCAGTAAGCGTGCGTTGTGCTTCAACCGCTTTTTTCTTCAAATGGAAGCACAAAAGTAAACCTTCCCGCAAATTGCGTTTTGTTGGAACGAAAGTCGACATGTTCACAGAGAAAAAAATATATGTTGTTTTCACTTCAGTGGAATGACTCATACTAAAAAATGAAGCTTAGACAATGTGCTTTGAAATGAATATAGTCACAGGTGTGCCCGATGCGATCTATTGATAGTTACGCCATCTCTTAGAAAACCTTTAAAACTAATTCCAACCCCCAATAGTTAAGTTTCGTAGTTAAACTAGTAGTAAGTAAAACAGGTGTTTTAGCTTTAATAGTTGGACCAATTAGAAAACTAAACCTAACCATCTGCTTTTCTGGATTTAAGTACTAAGTATTTACTTAGTGTAAGTCATAGTCATAAAAGGTCATTTTCATCATTGACAAAGGAAATATTCTGGCGGTAAAAATCACCGAAGACAATAATTGTATCATCTTTATTAAAGATTGTAAATATTGATGAAATAGTCTCACATAGTTCGCTGAATGAAGTTTCGATAGAATTAGGAGATAAATAACACCAATAAAAATACAATATTAATACATTGAATAACCACCGCCACGAGAATGAACTGTGTGGGAATAATCTCGATCATTACGTTAGCATGTCCAATTGCAATCAAGAATTTCTTCGTTTCTAAAAGAAACGTTTAACCCGGTTTCCGCGACAACTTGCACATTGAAATGGCATGAAATGGCAATTTTGCGTCAGCAAAAAGTTTATTTAATTCATCACTTATACCACCATTACACATGGTTAACACAGAAAAAATGCTACGCTGATACACCAACCCAAGCTCTGTTTACTGTATATCAGCGTAATGCGCTAACGCAATTGCGTCATGATGTATTTTAAAATTCTGAGATATCTATCTATACTAACAAAATGTTAATGAGCGCAGGCTGTCTTTGAATTAGATAGCGAGTTGCGTAATGCGGTGAATTCGTTGAATGCGGTGAGTTTTGTTTTGAAGTAGCAAATTGTCCAAGGCGCAAGTTTTCTTCACTAATTAAAAATTAATGAAATTAAATAAAAAAACCCAGTGAACTAAATAATAAAGAGTTACTATAATTAATATAATTATAGATTATAATTAATATAGATTATAATTATAATTAATATAATTAGATTATAATTATATTAATATAATAATAGAGTCATAATAAAAGCCGATTCTTAATTTAGTACAATCATTTTTGACTTGCACTAAATATAGAGTAGACTTTTATTTTGACTTTGATAATGGGCCTATATTTTTAGCATTAACCGAAAATTAACATGTTTAATACTTCAAGCATGCAGGCAAACTGTGTTTTGCTCAAGGGTAATGTTAGCAAATAAACAGATATACGCAAGCGCGTCGGAAGCTAATTTCATCTGGGGGGCAGTACAAATGGGGGTGCAAAAAAAATCACCAAAATTTCTTAAAAGAAAAATTAATATGAATAAACAAATTTTTTATTTTAGTTTCAAAATAAAAAATATAAAACTAAATAATAAAATAATTATTTTTAAAAGTTTTCCAATTTCGATATTTTAGATAATTTTTTAAAGGATCTTCCATATAGTAGTATGAAAATATAAGAAATAATTGTTGCTTTAATAAAGCAAGACTAGGTATATCTTTACATGGTTTAAATGCAATAAGGTACAAAAAGTTATATCAATTTAAATTCCTCCAAAATGTTTCTTTTTGTCCTTGCGAGAAACAAACTCTTTCACCACTTCCATAAAATTCAATTCCTCGGCAGCAACAAGTTTTTCAACTTCATTCAATAGTTTTTTCAGTGTACCCGAATTTTTTTCAAATTGTAATTGCAGTAGAAACTCTACATTTTGTTCTATCTTTTTGCAAACACAGAGAAAGAAAATGCTAATCCGAAAGCATGCTTATGAAGAAGAGAGAAAGAAAAGCAAAATATATAATACAAAAATATTATCGTTGTAAAAAAATGTATATTTTGAATAGCTTTCGAAGTTTTCTTTTTAAATTTAAAAGCTAAATAAGCGGGGACAACTGCCCCCCTTACCCTACGCTTGCTACGCCAATGGATATACGTACACATTTCTGGTATGCAAGAAAAGTTGAAATTTGAGTGCTAGTTAGATAACATTTATCTTAAAAACATGCAAATCTAAAGAAAAAAAAATATATGCTATGTTCTGAAGCAAATGTTTTGCTGAGACTTTGCATTGCTGTAGTTTTGCTTTACTGCATAATTTTTTAACTATCAACGCAATATTCAGCATTAACGCTTAAACTTAACAAAACCATTCCGTGAAGCATCATAACCAGGGTCGGGATTTTGTTGATTTTGCCTTTTTTTTGTCGTTATATCTACTTGGGGATAAAAGTATTAACACTTTTTGAGTCTTTCTGATTCCAAATACAAAATTTTATTTTGCCTTTTTCACCACATTTTGACTCATTTTTGCATTTTTTGCACTTCTCAAATTTCGTAACTATTTTAACGAAAGTTTCTAATAATTATGTTGACTTTATATGATTTAAATACAAATTCGAAATGTTTGATAGTTTAAATCATACTTGATTTTAAATACAAATTCTAGTTCTTTGATAGTTTAAAATCGTTTATTGAGCTTAAGGTCAAAGTTAGAACAATTAATTGTTGTAACGAATTTTTCCAAAGAAACAACAACAACAACAACAAAGTTTTTTCAATATGAACATTTAGAATTTGTATTTAAATCATATAAAGTCAACATAATAAATATAGAGGTCATTTAGAAAAAACTTTAATCAAATGGTAGTTTCTAATAATTTTTAAAAAATTCATTAATTTATAATTTTGTAATTTTTTTTATTGCATTATTTTTTTCTGGTGGCAATACTTTAAAATATTTTAAAAGAGCCTATTTTTCATTTCGTTGCAACAAATAATGTGTTAGAAGGATATAGGTATAGTATAGTCAAAAAGTTAACTGTAAAGTTTGTTTTGAGAAGATTTCCAATTCTTCAGAGATCAGTATATTCTATTAAAGTTTCGAAAAAGTTGTGCATTCAAAAAAAATATGCCTAAATACGCTCCAAGTAAGACAACCGTAGTAAGAAATCTCGTAGAAAAGTTTGGAAACGATTAGTTTTCCACAAATAAATGCAGTGAACGGCGATAAAAAATATTTTTTTAAGCAACACATTCAAAAAAACAAACATCAAAAACTAGTTAAAAGAGGGCACAAACAATAACCAACTTTACGGCAGCAACAGGAAAAAATTAGTTTTATGCAGATTTGGCAAAAATGATACTGGCATATGATATACCATTCCACTAGATAAATTGTACAGAGTTAAAAATATTCTGCGAAAAATTTATCAAGGTTTTTTTGCGAATGTGCGATTATGCGAAGTAGATTCGTTTAATTGGTCGCCACTTGTATCCGCGGATGTCGATCGCTCGTTTAGTACATTGAAGTACGTCCTAAGAGATAATTGCATTAGTTTGCTACCCGTACATTTTAAAATGTACATTGTTGTACAATGTTTTTATAATTAAAATTATTTTAATCTTAATATATATATTTTAAAATGTTTGGTTAAAAAACTATTGCTCTTAAGCGATATGAAAGTTAAAAAAAACTTAAAAATTGAATAATTCGAGAAAAATAACAAAGTATATATGCCTTTTTTCAATATCCACTTTGCTTTTTTTATAATTTTTTGTGCCACAAAATTCGAGCCCTGATTATAACAATCGAACACACTCCAAAGACTCCTACCTAAAAGGGGCCGATTTAAAGCATCCGTGATCGAGCAAAATTGTACAAGATTGATAGGCACTTTCCTCGACGTGCCCTTCGTAATTTTGCTAGATCACGGATGCTGTAATTCGGCCCCAGATCTTCTCGCAACTCCTTTTCCATACTTAAATAAGCAAACAATGCTCGCTTCGAACCTTCTCTCGTACAACCCGCTGTATAAACATTTTCTCATGCGTCTTTAAGCGTGACGTTTATGTTACTGCGCTATTGCGTTACTTATTAAAAAAATAAAAACAAGTGAATCAGCGCAGTAATGCATTCAAATGCTTCAACTCAATAGCGCGACGCAGCCAGCGTTACTCATGTCTAACCACCACAATTGTGATAAAATATTTTAAGAGAATTAATTGAGGATGCATATTGACATGGATCTTTGGGTATTACTTGAGGACAGTGCCGGATTGACGATTGACGAACAGCGGGGCCTGGGACTAAAATTGACACGGGCTTACTTAAGGATAGAGCATTTAGCTTGGATCTTTCAATAATCAAATTAGTAATTTTTACGCATTTATGTCTAAAAGTAAAATAATATTTGGTTTCACTAACTTTTACATTTTTACATAACAAATTTTTTTCGATTTAACTGTGGCAAAACTTTCTATCAACTCGTCAAAATTAATTGTTTGCAACAAATCATTTTCAATACATAGTTGCGTTATAGACGACAAACGTTCATCTAACATAGAAGATCGGTGTACATTTTTTATTCTTTTTAATACTGAATATTACCTTTCAGCTTCACAATTTGCTATCGGCTATGTAAATATTTGGTAAAATGTCGATCATGTTTGAGACCACAATACAATTAAGTATTTTTAATGGAACTATTGTATTATTTCTGTTATTAATAGTTTGATATCTCTCACAAGAGATCGAAAAAAATTCGATCGAAATTGATGTAATTCACAGAGTATTCCATTTGAATATAATTTGAATGTACTTCAGCAAGGGACTTTGCTCTCGTTTCTAAGTCTTCGTTTTCAATATCCATTTATTTGCACAAGAATCCAAATCGTTTTGTTATGTGTACATATGCTTCACTTCTATTTCTCAATTCCATTGCTAGTTTATCAACTTAAACAAAAAACACCTACTTAATTATGCTTACAAGGTGTAGTAAGTAGAAGAAACATTGTTTTCTGCTATTTTTTTTTTTGGTTTTTTGGTTTGGCTAATGTAACCAACTTTGCTTATCGAAGGTTTTTGGATTCGTGATTAGTGTATGAAACTATCACACGATGGCGTATGAATTTCATATCCATAAATGGCAAAAATTTTTTTTTTTAATTTGCTATAATAGACTGCTTGCGTCTATATAAATAAAAAGAACATAAATAATAAGGAACAAAATTTAAAGAAAATGCAAATTTTGTTCCTGGATCGAAAATCGCATTCAAAAAAACAAATAAGACATTTTGGCAGAAGCGCCAGCGGGACACATGCCTGCTCTGGGACGGGGGCTGCAGCCCCTCCTAGCCCCTACCTAAGTCCGCCCCTGCTTGAGGAATGTTGTTAGGAGCAATAGTTGTTTTCGAAATTGTAACGAGTTTTGATCATATCCCAGCCAACATTAAGACTCTTTTAAGACTCTTTTTAGACTCTTATTTATGAGGCTTTTTCATCATTATGCACTCAAAAAAGACCCTTTTTTAGTCTTTTTTCCTAGGTTGAGGGCACCCCGATATGACTCCTTTTAGTGATTCTTTTATGATGCAAAAATAAATATAATTTTATGACTCTAATTAAATACTCTTTTAAGACCCATAATAAAGACTATTTTATGACCCTTAAAAATCATCAATAAACTCTAAAATTGAATACTCTCTTATCACTCATAAAAATGTTTTTTTAGGACTCATATTAAAAACTCTTTCAAGACTCATATTTAAAACCGTATATATCGCTAATTGTTTTCTAATATTTGTTGTTCCACTGCTCAATAAGGACAAAATGGTTGCCGGAATTTTATTATCAGGAGTTATTAAAAACCTCCACATTCTCTTCTTCAAATTCTTCACTATTTCTTCCTATCTACACCTCTAAACGAATTTCTTTATTTTAGAAACTTAATTATTTCCGAAGACTCTTTCTTGCACTTTTTTTGTCATTACTTGATTATTTTCTATAATAAATACGTTAACATTTAAATGTAATAGGTAAAAAGGAATCACTTTTACAAACTCCAACGCTTGAACTCACAATTAATATTTCGATTATGTTTATAATGCTTGCTGTGAACCAAAAACGCAGCAAGCTGATCGCACCAAGAATAGAATTCCCCGGATTTTGGCGCCAGCATATCAAGCGCCTGTTTTATACTGGAACAACATTCACAAGAATCACAGGAACGCATAAAAATTAATATTTTATGAGTCCTTTCTATGAGCACTCATAAAACATGCATTAAATGAATTCTTTTATGAGTTCATTTTATAAGAACTCATGAAACACGCTATAAAAGTATTCTTTTATAACTACATTTCATGAACACTCATATAACGTGCATAAAAAAGATTATTTTACGAGTCTTTTAAAGTATTTTATATGACAATTTTTTGTGAACACTCATAAAACATGCATATAAAAGGATTTTTTTATGAGTTCCTTTTATGAACACTCATAAACCATACATAAAAATATTATTTTATGAGTCATTTTTATGAGCACTAATAAAACATGTATAAAAAGTATTATTTTATGACCCTTTTTTATGAACAATCATAAAACATGCATAAAAAGGATTCTATTATGAGTACTTTTTATGAACACTCATAAAACACGCATAAAAAGGATTCTTTTATGAACCCTTTTTATGAGCACTCATAAAACACGCAAAAAAGTATTTTTTTATAACTTATTTTTACGAACACTCAAAAAACATGCATATAAAGGATTCTATTGTGCGTCCTTTTTATGAACACTCATAAAACACGCATAAAAAAGATTCTTATATGACTCATTTATATGAACACTCATAGAACACGCATAAAAAAGATTCTTCTATGAATCATTTTTATGAAAACTCATAAAACACTCTCATAAATGACGCATTTTAGAGTCATATTTTTTAAGGGCACATAAAATGTTTGCTGGGATACCAAAAACGCTTAGATTTGCTACGTGAGGCAAATCATTCTGAACATCAGCCGGGTAGAAATTAAAGCTTTCGTAAATACAATTGAAAATTTTCCTAAGCTCAGTGACTTGTGACGATACTCTGACACTTGTTTTTATTGATGGATTTTATTGATGGATTATTATATATGTATATATATTAAATAATTATATTTGGCAGGATAGTTGTGTCACATAAATGGTACACAAATAAAGGTGCTAGTGGTTATTTGTTATAGATTTTTTTCAGTGTAACACTACCATTTTATTTAAGCTGCTCATAAGTATCTGATTAGCTAATAAAGAAATTCTCCTTCGCTTGCAACTTCTCATAATTGTTGGTGTTGTTTTCATTTTCAATTAGCTAAATATAGCAAATATCTATTTATTTTTTATAAAAAAAAAGAAACACACTTTACAGATATAATTTTGTTTACCGTTATGCAAGTAAGAACAACCAAAGCACGTTAACAAGATTTTCCATGGGAATTTATCCACCTGTCTTCATAAATATTCTATTTGTTTGGGGCGTTCTATTATTTGTACACCACTGCCACTAGATGGCGCCACAGAGAATATAAAAATATTTATAGTTTATGAATTATTGAGTTTCTTTCTTTCTTTTCCACACCTTATAATTATTGTAAAGCATTCAAACTTTTTCCATTTGCTAAGAAAATTAATTGAAAAACCGAGAAACAATGTAATATATATATAATGCTATTATAGAAAGTAATGAAAACAACAATTTCATATCCGAAAATTAGGACTGAATATTTTTATGAAAATACAATTGTAGTAGGTTATTATATAAAAACATTTATAACAATAAAAGCAACAATACTAACTAAATATTCTGAAAAACTGGGGTTATGTCCACAAAAATTTCTTATAACTCTATACCTAAGATTGTATTACTTTGAATATTCCCAAAGGCTAGTAGATCTTTGCTGTATACACACGAGTATGATAAAAAAAAGAGATATTGATGAATTGAATTTCAAGCTGAATCATGAAAATACAATTGAAACATAAAAATTAACTTAAACATATACTCTAGAAAAAAATAATTACTGTATTTCGCAAAGTCTTAAAAGGCATTTCTATTCTTGAACCTAATTTTTTAAGAATAATAATTTGTGCTTTAAAATAGCAAAAATTTAGAACAATTTTGAAATCATTAAAAGTGTTAAAAAATCCTCTTCATTGGACCAAATCTAAATAAAACAAGCAGATTAATAGTATATAAACACAGAATAATATAAACACTAAATAGAACTAAAACCTAAAACAATACTTTTTATACCATTAAAAAAATGTTTGCTAACAATTGTTTAGAAGACAATTTGTAGAATTTTCAGATGTATCTTTATATTAAACAAA
Source organism: Dichetophora obliterata (assembly GCA_963920525.1). Taxonomy (NCBI): domain Eukaryota; kingdom Metazoa; phylum Arthropoda; class Insecta; order Diptera; family Sciomyzidae; genus Dichetophora; species Dichetophora obliterata. Next base: position 240,654,205 of record OY986435.1, on the reverse strand, counting down.
TATGGAGAATGTTATAGAGAATTTAAACATTTTGTTAAAATTTTAAATGTTGGCTTAAAGTTATTCTAGAGAAATAAAATTGTGTCTTAGTTACTTTGGTTTTATTGTAATTCATATCAAAAAATGTTCATTTGAGGGCTTTACTTCAAAAAAACTTTATGTAAAATTGTAAGCAGGCTGATTCCTGCCTAAACCATGTATAAAGCAGTCATGTTTGTAAATAAGATAAAGAAAAATTATTTTAAATTGAAATCTTCAAATTTATTTTTAAATGAATTTGAACGTTTTTAACCCTTAATGCTTTAAATTCCAATGTCAAAAAAAAAAATCAAAAACTTTCCTTCGTCTCATAGAGAAAGCAGCCTTCTCTTATAATTGATGGCATCAGATTCTGAAGTCTGGTACGATTATGTAAAATAATCCACTTGAGGTTAAAATTATATTTTATTGATGCTAATATTTATAAAAATTTGTTTTTTTTTTTATTACGTTGTTGGTTGAATTGTGTTTATGGCTGTGATTCTTTTTTAAATCTTCTCTTTTGTAGAAACATTTTAATGTACCCTGTACACCAGGCCTAAATTCCTATTAAAATTTTCTTCTATTTTTCGATTAAAAGGAAATTTGTTTTATTTATAAATTTAGAAAATAATAGCATTGCCAAAATGTTGAATTTATAATAACTTTTATAATTTCATACAAATGGAAGTATTTTTATTAACTGCAGATATAAGAAAAAAATAACAATTTATGAAATATTATTAAAAAAAGTGTTATAATTTTCAAGTTTAGCAAATAAAAAAATTATTAAATACCTATTATTTGTATAAACTAAGGTAAATAATAAACTAAGTTGGTTATTTAAATTATTTGAAAAACTTCTACTTGCTTTTTAAGAAAAAGACACTTCTAATTGTTCTTTAAGGATTATTTCGAAGTGTATCTCTTACACCTTAACTATGTCATTGGAGATTTTAATCATTAAGTTAACAAAGATAGAAGATACCAAAATATATTAGCTGAATATCGAGACAAAAAAAAAAAGGTATTGTAAAATTGTCGTGAAACTGTATGATGTAACAATAAAAAAAAGCTTTAAACGTATTAATCAAACATTCTTTTTTCTAGTGGATATTGCAATGAGTGCAAGACCAGTACTGGATTTAGACATAGGTGGCAATACTTTTAAGGGTTGAAAATATTTGAGAAAAATAAAAAGTTGGGAATGGAATAAATTTGGTTGCTTCATAATTGACAGTGCAGCAAAATATTTTCGTAACTAGTTCATAAAGAAACTCGAAGCAAAACAATAAACATGTTTGTGGCCAAATTTTGAGCGAAATGCTTCATGAAAACTAAGCAGAAAAAACTTGGGTTACATGTAAATTATATAAATATTGCAAAAAAACTCGTGCAACTGATCAGAATACAGGGTTACAGTATTACTTTAACTTAACATGGGCATGTCATTGGCGGTAATTTAAAAAAGCAATGGATTACATAATTATATTCAGGGTTTTGGGGGTTAAACCCCTCCCCCCCCCGAAATGAACGAATTTTAACAAGCACTGAGAGCAACTCTCAGCGCAACATGTACTACGTTTCCATGGCGAGTTGAGTCGGGATTACTAGGGATTAACTCCCCATGGAAACGCGAGTTGAGTTAAACTTCGTTAAATCCACAAAACTCCACGAAACTTGTTAGAATTAGCTGATTATATCTGTCAAAGCGAATAAGTTCATTTATCGCAAGAAAAAATGGCGAGTGAAAGAGTTTTTTGGAGTGCTGCAGAAACTTTGCTGTTGATTGAAATATTTAAAGAAAAGAAAACTCTTGATATAATGGATGGAAAAAAATTTAGAAGAAGTGAAATATATAAAATTGTCGAAAGTGAGTTTAAGAAAAGGGACATCGTAAATAAAAATATTGTGCATATTGAGCACAAGTGGAAAAACCTAAAAAAACTGACGATTGCAACTCGACTCGATGTTGTACATGGAAACACTTTTGAGCTTGAAACGCCATTTTGTCAACTTGACGAAAACCCAACTCAGACTCAACTCGCCATGGAAACGTAGTAATGGTAGCCGTTAAGGCCTAACCAAAATAGACGAAACGAGACGATTGCAACTTGCCGAATGTTTGCACTCGATTCGTCTGTTTTGACATTTAAGCCAAAATGAAACGATTTGCTCAACTCCTCTGAAACAGCTGGTCAATTGCGAACAAAGTGTCTTTTAGTTATAAATTTATGTGCAATTACAACTTTGCTAATTATTAAGAAAACATTTGCGAACTATGAGTGAAAAAATGTCGCACACTTTGAACATGTGTTGTTGACGAGTTAAGACGCTAAAAGTTCTGTTCTTACGGAACAAAACGTTTTGTCAAACTGTTTCGTTCAGTTTCGACGAGTTGACGTGTGCCTATTTTGGACAGCAACATTGAATTGCATTTAAGCGAACATTTTCGTCTTAACTCGTTACGTAGCGACTCTTCTATTTTGGTTAGACCTTTGTGTGTTTATGGTCATGATAAAGATCTTTGACATTGCACATTACTTTCTTACTTAGTTGGCGCTACTTACTTAGTTGGCGCTTGGTCTCATGTAAAAATTTACGCCAGCCATTTCTGTCTTTCCCTTGCTGGCGCCAGTTGGAAATTCCAAGCTTCGTTAGGTTGTCCTCTACTTGGTCTTTCCAACGAAGATGCGGTCGTCCTCTTCTGCGTTGACCGCCGCTGGGTACCGAATCGAATGTTTTCTTCACTGGAGCATCGTCTTTCATGCGCTGAACATGACCAAGCCAGCGAAGCCGCTCGATTTTAATGCGCTTGACTATGTCGATGTCAGCGTACACCTCGTATAGTTTATCATTCCAACGTATTCCGTACTCGCCATTGACGCAGATTGGTCCGTAGATCTTACGAAGAATCTTTCTCTCGAATGCTCCTAAAGTCTTTCATTTGAACTGCTCAGCGTCCAGGCTTGTGATGCATAAAGTAGGACGGGCATGATGAGCGATTCATAGAGCGTGATTTTCGTTAGTCGAGAGAGGGATCTGCTTCTCAATTGCCTACTGAGCCCAAAGTAACACCTGTTGGCAAGAGTTATTCTTCGTTTGATCTCAATACTGATGTCGTTGGTTGAGTTTATGCTGGATCCCAGATAAAAGAAGTACTTCACAACCTCGAAGAAGGTATTGTCAACTGTAACGTGGGTTCCAAGATGCTGGGACTGTTTGTTAGTTGATACCAAGTATTTCGTCTTTTCTGCATTCACTGCCGGACCCATTCGACTTGAATCTTTTTCTAATCTGGAAAATGCTGCACTGACATCGCGCGTATTATGGCCAATGCTATCGATGTCATCAGCATACGCAAGCAGCATAACACTCTTGTAGAATATTGTGCCACTACGTCTCAGATCAGCAGCTCGGATGATCTTTTCCATCATTAGGTTGAAAAAGTCGCACGATAAGGAATCACCTTGTCTGAAACCTCGTTTGGCGCTGCTGGTGTTGCTCAGTGTCATCCTGCAAAGTCGTATTAGTTTTGCAGGAATACCAAATTCAGACATGGTGGAGAACAGGTGCTTCCTTATTGGGCTGTCGAAGGTGGCTTTGTAGTCGACAAAAAGATGGTGGATGTCGACTTGTTTTTCTTGAGTCTACCCCAAGATTTGTCGTGGCGTAAAAATCTGGTCGATGGTAGACTTTCCAGGTCCAATCAGTTCGCTTACAATGATCTTCAATCTTTCACATAAAATGCTCGACAGGACCTTATATGCGATATTAAGAAGGCTTATCCCACGGTAATTGGCACAGATAGTGGGATCGCCTTTCTTGTGGATTGGGCAGAGCATACTGAGATTCCAATCGTTCGGAATGCATTCTTCCGACCATATTCTGCATAGAAGCTCGTGAATACATTTAAATAGAGCTTCGCCTCCGTTCTTAAACAGCTCATCAGGTAAGCCATCAGCTCCCGCGGCTTTGTTATTTTTAAGCCGAGCTATAGCTGTCAGAACTTCATCATAGTCGGGCAGCGGAACCTCAACGCTGTCATCCAAAATTGGGGTTTCAGGGATATCATCTCTATTGGCGGGATTGTTGTCAGCGTCGCCATTTAGAAGCTTAGAGAAGTGGTCCCTCCATAACGTCAGTGTACTCTGGACATCTGTCACTAGATTCCCGTTTTCATCCTTGCAGGAAGAGGCCCCGATTTTAAAATCATCGACAAGGCGTCTTATTTTTTCGAAAAAATTTCGGGCCTCATTCCTGTCACCAAACATCTCAATCTTCTCCTGCTCGCGCTTTTCTGCCCCTATTTTCTTCCGCCTGAAAATATGTCTCTCTTCCCTCCTCTTTTCTTTGTATCGCTCCTTAGCAGCGCGCGTTACAACCGACTGCAGGGTGGCTTTGTAAGCGGCGTCTTTCTCTGCAGTGGCGTCGCGACACTCCTGGTCGTACCACTGGTTTTGGCGAGGGCGTTGGTAGCCAATCACCTCTTCAGCAGCCGCACGCATGGAGTTGGAAATGTGTGTCCACTGCGCGCATATATCATCGATTGGAGGAGTGCTTTGAAGCAGGAGTGAGAGTCGAGTGGCGAAAGCATCGGCTGTCTGTTTCGATTGCAGCTTGTCGACGTCTAGCTTTCTCTGTGTAGGGGCGTGTATTCTTAGCTGCGCACAGATGTGTACGGATCTTGGCTGCAATAAGATAGTGATCCGAGTCAATGTTTGCACCACGGATCGTGCGTACATCGAATACACTGGAAGAGTGCCTTCCGTCGATCAAAACGTGATCAATTTGATTTTTTGTTTTTTGATCAGGGGACATCCAGGTGGCTTTATGAATATTGAGATGCTTGAATCTAGTGCTACTTACGACCATGCTTCGTGCTGCGGCGAAGTCAATCAGCCTTATTCCGTTATCGGAGGTGTTGTCGTGGAGGCTAAACTTTCCGACATTTGGACCAAATATATTTTCCTTGCCCACCTTAGCGTTGAAGTCACCAAGCACGATTTTTACGTCGTGACGGGAGCAGCGCTCGTAAGCATTTTCAAGGCGCTGGTAGAAAATTTCCTAAATCTCATCGTTCTTGTCTTCTGTCGGACCGTGCGCACATATTAGGTTTATATTAAAAAATTTAACCTTGATGCGGATTATGGCTAGTCGTTCGTTCACAGGTGTGAATCGCAGGACGTGGGGCCGTAGTCTCTTGCCAACTACAAATTCGCATCCAAACTCGTGCTTCTCCTCGTGGCCGCTGTAGTAGATATCACAGGGTGCATGCCGAATGCAACCCTGTCCCTTCCATCGCATTTCTTGGATATCAGTGATATCAGCTTTGTATCTTTCCAAGACATCAGTCAGTTGGATAAAGGCACCTTCCCAATTAAGGGTTCGGACGTTCCAGGTGCATATCCGTAAACCGTTATCAGTTTTTCGTTTGCGGTAGTCCTCATCAGAGTTGTGGGTCAGTTTTCTTCTATTCTTTTGTGTTTTCATTGAAATGGGTTTTTAGGGGTGGGCTTCAAGGCCGACGCACAAACTATTTTAAGCCTAGGAGGGCCCGCCGCTCAGATTAGCCGCTAAACTAACGGTTGTCAGTTTTGACGTTGCCCAGGAAACACCCATTGCACATTGGAAAAAAATAAAAAAACTCAATTTTGAACATTTATTGTGAAAAGACTATAATACATAGAGACTAAAAATCTTTTTACGTATATAATATACAAAACAATATTTCAAAATGCATTTTTTTTTTCTTTTTAACACATCTTCTGACATGTTTATTATAATTTTTATTAAGTATGAAAAGCTTTAGTTGAAATTGATTGCTAACTCTGATATATGTGCATTAAAGCGCCTGTAAGGGTGATAAATATGTGTAAAATATCTATTGGCTGCTTCTCCACTTTGGTTTAGAAAAAACAGTTTTTTTTATTTACCTTTTGTTTTTAAATTATTAAGTTTTTAAAATTTTCAAATAAATGTTCAGTCCATGACAGAATAACCAGGTAGATGCAGTAGAAATATGCTCTCTATGACAACAAAACAATAACAAAGGCGTAATTATAACGTCAAAATAAGCTGTTTTGAAAATGGTATCAATTATTACTTACTAAGTTATTCAGTTTTGACAAAGGATTTTCTGGACTGCCTATAACTTCCTCCCGTCGCGATAATTTGAAAACAGTTTATTAGTTGTTAGCTTCCGTACCAGCACGATGAAACTAGCAAACAATCTTCGATTTCATTAAATAACTTTATTGTTTTCAAACAGCAATTTCGCTTGTCAAAATATATTTTGACAGTTTAAATCAGCCGTACATAGCTACACAAATAAATTGGTTACTACACAATCGAAATAAGTAGTCGAATGAAAATTAAATTAAAAGTAAACTTTCATTTGCTTCATTTAAGGTCAAACTACAATTAATTATGTATTATATCTTAAAACACGGGTCATTTTATGAAATTTTTAAGATTTTTGTGTAGTTTGTTTTTAAATAACATAAAATCTGGGTACTCAATTGATTTATACGGTTACAAGTAAATCATACATCCCTATGGCTGAAAAAATAAACATTAATTGTCAATAGTGACATTATAGTTACGCCAATGTTTTGCTTTCTCGTTTTCTGCTCTCCGAATTGCATCACCCTGGTTATTTTGCCATGGTTCAGTCGGAGAAAATTTTTTGAAGCCGAAAAATGAAATTGCTTGTATTACTTAAATTAAAAAAAAATAAAAAAATAGAAAAATTGGAAATTGTGTATATAGTTATAAAAAGGACAAGAAAAAAAAAGAAAAATTATACAAAATTAATTATAAAAAGCCCTGCTGAGGTAAATTTTTAGCAAGGTATAATAGAATTACTCTTTTTAATCTAATTTAATTTCTTTAGGGTTTTTATTTTTTGTTAAAAATTCATCTATTATGAAACAGAAAGAAGCGAAGGCTTCTGGGCACAAAAAAAAAGAGAAGGATGGATTTACAAAATTAATTCAAAGGATTTACAAAGATGCCAATAAAAATAAATTCTATTAACCAAGGATTCTTATAAATACATATTCGGGTGACAATTTTTAGTATGGGAAAATAAAATTTTTAATTTTCATAAGTTACAGGTATTTTTTCTATTCCTTTTAATGCTAACAAAACCTCTGGAAGTTTCATTCTATTCTGAAGAAATTTAGAGGTGGCGCCGCATTACCAAAGTGGAGTAAGCAGACGTCATACATGATTTCTTTCAATAAAAGTATAGTAGATATTTACTGTGTATAGCAAAACACAGTAGGCATTTAACACGAAGGTCATGCATGATTTATTTTAAAAATCTTTAATATCTGATGTACCTAATAAAACATAGTAGGCATTTAAAATTAATTATAGACATGTAAGTCTAAGAAAACCAAGCAATTTAATTTTTTATTGTTTTGCTTGTTTTATATGTATTTCTTTTGTTTCTTACATGCCCAACAATTGGCCATTCGATCAATATATTATTTTCGCGTGGACAACTTATCGTCAACAACAACACAATCTTAATCGACGTTAACCAAATTTCCTAATACCCACCAAAAACAATCCTCACACTCATATAAACATTGCGCGATCACTGCTGTTGATGTTTGTTTCGTTCGATGCGTTGTTGTTGTTGAATGTTTTTATTGTAATTGGTCTTGTATTCTAAAGATAATAAAAAGAACGCAGTTTCCTTGAAAAATTACAAAAAACAACACAAAAAGAACAAATTCAGTTGCGAGAAACCTGATCTGGGGCCGAATTACAGCATCCGTGATCGAGCAAAACTACGAAGAGCACGACGAGACAAGTGCCTATCAATCTTGTACAATTTTGCTCGATCACGGATGCTGTAATTAGGCCCCTGATCTGACCTGCCTGCTTCCACTCTGCACACTTCGAGCAGGTTTATATGAAATCGTATGAAGCGAGTTTTCTCTCACTGGGACAAGTAAGCAAACCTGCCTGCCTGTGTGCCTGTTTGCCTGCTTCAGCGTTTACTCTGTCCGCAGACTGAGCAAGTACACTGCTTTTATAACTCATCTAATGCTCAAAAAAGAAATTGTTGTTTTCCAAACTTATTGAAATTATAAAAGCACAAATATTTTTCGCTGCAAATCGAGTTAAAACCTTTTCAGTTTTTGCGAAATAAATTTTGAACGTAGACAAACGATCACTGACCTACGCAACATGCGCAAAACTGACAAGGAAGCATCATAAAAAAAAACAAAAGTTTAGTAACCGTTAATCGTTGTCTTTCCTTTGTAGTCACACATTTATTAAGCATACATCACGTAATGCAAAATAAACACAAACACTGGAAAAATTGTGCTCTTATTGGACTTACAGCATTTTTAATATGACTGTTTTTCTGTACTTTGAAATGTACAATGTACGTAGACTCCTGATAAGGGTACCCGTGTAAATGGGAACACGGAAAATCATAGAAAAGACATGTCTGTGCATAGTACTGTTTAGGTCTAGCGTGATGTGAAGACAATGATCGGCTGCATATGTGTGCTTGTGAATGTTTAATTGTGTGTGAGCTCGTCGTTTCATCGCGTTGTCAGTTCGTGTTTAGGTTTCGGCTCGTAAAGTTGATTAACTTTTGTTTGATTTTATAATGAAATGCATCTTTTATCGAAATGAAAGATTCTTTAGGCAATTCTTTCAGCGCAGCGCCATCACGCTACACAAAATGCTACCGGGCCATCAAACCCCACTCAAGCCTCCATAATCAGAAAAAATGTACCATCATCGAGTGCTTTGGACAATTTACCATGACAAAATGGTTATCTAAGTATCTCCGCGTAAGTTATGTTGGCCAATCAGCAACGAGTTAGAGGAATCAGACTCGTCGGTGCCCTATGACAAAATAAAACTTACATCCAAGAGAGCTATGACCTCACCCCACAGACGATTTAGGTGAGCCCCGATATGCATTCAACAAAAATGGAACTTTTGTCTGTCGTAACCAGAAAGAAGAATAGCGTTTTCTTTTTGTCAATTATGAATTACTCACGAAGAGTACCAGCAGTAAATGGAAAAGGAGACATAAATGTTGTATGCAACAAGTACAAAGGCTGATTATACGTAATGGACCAGATACTGTCTAGATATAGCACCAAACGTAAAGAAAATAGATGGCTATTAGCCATTTTTTACAACATGATCAACGTGGCTGCGTTGGTTGCATTTTTGTGTTTATTTGAGAATTCATCCAAATGCGAAGAAAAAGACGAATCTCTCGTTGAGGCTTTTTGGCATCATTTGTCTTTGAGTTGGCGACGTAAAACATGAAGCCATGCTTATGATCCGCTGCAATTCCATTCGGTTCAACTGAGAGAAAACTGGTCGGTTGCCATCGAAGGGTCGTTTGCTAGGGTATTGATCCCAAATCATGCAATAACTGTAAGTCCATTTTTAATACAAATGCCGACAGTTAAACAAGCTAAATTTCCAAATTTTAGTCTAATACGACCCAAACCGTCTGAAATATAGCATTCTTATTGATTTGTGGTCGGTGAAAGGTGGGTGTGGCAAAACTTTCTAAGCCATCTCGTACTTGAAACAAATAGACTGCCAAAATTTCAGCTCGATCGACCCAATTGTTTTGGAGTCTATAGACATCACACAGCCAGGCGAACAGGATGACAGAGAGTGTTTTGCTTTTGCAAAGTTTGTATTAAAACGACTTCAATTTATTAACTGCTTTATTCTGTATCACGAAGAAGCACCCCAACGATGAAAAAGATACGAGAAGCATTAAAATTTTGTATGGAACGAAAAATTTTGTGCTTCTTCGTGATACAGAATAGTGTAGATAATCAATAATAAAATAAAAAACTGACTAAAAAGAAACCCAAAATTACTTTTGTATCACATTCTTCATACAAAATGTGAGAAGAAATTTACGGGTACTCTTATCAGGAGGGTGAAGAATATTCGACTTTGGATTGACTTTAGAATCAACGAAAAAATTCTAGAATGCTAAAATGCAAAAAAAAAAAGAAGATAGAAAACGAATATTTATAAGATGTCATGGAACCCCAAGTTTGTAACTTTTTTGGCTTAAAAGATATTTGACTTCAAAGTCGTTTCGGGTTAATCAGGTACACGTGCCAGGAGGGTTAGGGTTAAATTCGGTTTAGGCAAAAAAGAAACACACTTTATTATAACTTAAGTCAATTTGATTTCAACGAATGAAAAAATATCTAGTTAAACCGAGTTTAAACGTCCAATTTTGGTGAGTTAAGCTGGGTTTAATTTGACTAGAGTTTAAACTCGCACTTAAAAATTGGCCTTAAGTTTGTTTGTTTTTTAAGAAAAACGACGTTATTGCTTAAAATTGTATATATTAATGTATATCATTTTATTTCGAATAACGTAAATAATGTTTCTGTATATCATACACCGGTTCATTTATTGCAACAGATTAAAACGGGATTTACATGCAATATTGGATAGTAATTTTTAATTTTTTCCATTAAATAAAGTTTAAAGAGTTCAAAAATGCTCTATCATAAACATTGAGATAAGAACAGAATGAGACTCGATAGCAAGAAGACAATTTAATTTGGCACTAGAAGCATTGATTTGAAATCAAAATCAAAAACAAAAGAAAAAATAAAAAATAATGATAATAAACTACAGAACAAAAAAATAATAGAATATTTAATATATTAAACTTAATAATGATAATTAAATTTAAATTTAAATAATTTATAACCAATAAAACTAGAGCATGAATTTTGTTCACATCTTAGTCCTTTTCCGCAACTGCTGCTGGTTGCTGATAGCCGAAGACAATCTTTGCTGCATCATTCATCATTTTTGCATTGGATCGCACCAAGAACATCAAATGGCATTCATCGTAGACGGTGAGTTCGACGCGTGTGCGTACCAGACCATGCAACACGGTGGCACGTTCCAAGTCCAACCAGCGCTGCAGCGCCAGCTCACGCTCTTTGGTTGAGCCGCTGAGCACTACATCTGAGGGACCCCAGAGCACGAATTCGAGAACAGATTTTGATTTCGACAGCGATTCGGAACGCTCTTGCAGTAGAATGTCAGAGAGTAAATGAGTTATCTTGGTTGGTGGCAGCATTTCGGATAGAGCGATGTGGGCGCACTTGCAGAGCGTGCCCATGGGTTCGTCTTCATCGTTGTTGTTGCTGCAGAAGGAGAGAGCAATTCATTTATGTTGATTGTGCATGCGTTATGCTTGTAAAACTCACCCTTGCAGCACGCAGAGACGCGCTTGCGCATCCTTGTTCTCGACATCTTTGGATAGCACCACGTTCGACAGACTCAGAGGCATCTCCTCAATGGCCTTCACTTGCAGATTCTTCATGCCATTGACCAGCTGTAGCATTATGAATGTGACCTCGCGCGTCATGACATCATCGAAGGCCGGGACGCCTTGCACAGATGGCTCACTCTCCACTGTTGTTGCTCCGTTGTCCATGGATTCACCTTCATTCAGCGTGCTTAAATTCTGCACGGAGACAACGTTACGTAGGGCATTTGAGCCACCACTTCCAACAGCACCGATGTCTTTTAAACCAGCAAGATTGGGAATCGAACCACGGAAATTGAAGTTGCTCTTGTCGAGCACCTGCGATTTGCCTTTTAAAATGGCGCCAATCGATTGTAGAGTGTCGAGTTGAAGACGTGGCAAGACTGAGATGGTTGCCTGCAGCAGCAAAACTTCCGTACTGGGCATCAATGGCAAATGGTAGCTGGGTACCAGGTCACAAAACTCGGTGATTGGATTGAGAACATCGCAAACGCCACCCGACAGCTGGCTGAGTTCGCCACCGGCACCTCCCAATTGATTAGAATCGGCCGAAAGGGCCAAAGTAACTGGGGCATTTGTCCAGAGTGCGGCATGGAATGCTTTTTTGCCAACCACGAATGCCTGAGCGCCATCTAGAATCGTGAAATCTTCGAAACGCAAGTTGATAGCATTAGCCAGTGGGCGCAGAGCTGGAGGAACAATTGGCGATTGTTGGAGCTGGAAAAGGTGCAAACGAAAATAGATTACTTAAAGCTATGTACAAGATGGGTTCACAATTAGTTTCTACCTGGTCCAACACTTGTGCCAAAGCCTCATGATTTGCTACCACCACCGCCGTGTAGTTGTCTTCGATTGTTTTATGCACGACGCTGCGTCCCTTGCGCATGCGCAAGCGATTTGTTGCCTTGGTACGATTTTTGAGGGCCTATAAAAAAGATATCAAAAATATTATTTCAGGTCAAGTCCTTGATTCTCATAAGCGATTCTTACTAACCGATGGTATGCCCCAAACGCTGTCGTTGATGTCGGTGGCAACATCGCCGCCTGCCTCGCTGCCGTAATAGCTGTACGGTGAATAGATGTCAAATTCGCCCACTTCGCTGCCACAGTACGAGGCCGATATTACGCGTGGAATGTTAGCTGGGAATGGTGGAAAAAATAGATCTTAATTAAAACAGCCCCAACCAATAGCGCTCCCTCCTCCACCTACCTAGGCTGTTGTTGAGGCCATAGCTGCGCATTGGCCCATATTCACTGCGTGAGTAGCTGGCCACCGAAGCAGTATCTGAATAGACTACGGCTCGGCGAGCGGCTGCATTTCGTTGTACCGTGGCTAAATCCACCGTTCTGGTGGGTGGTGCCGGTGGTAATACGGCAGTTTTTACGTACTCGTACATGTTCTCAAAGTCCCGCTTATCCTTAAGATAACTATCAATGGTGCTGTTGATCTTGCGCACTGAATCTTTTAAGCTGCTCGGACGTGAGTCGCCATTTGGCGTGTTGGTGTTGCTGTTGTTGGTTGATGTTGTCGTGTTCGGTGTTGCTGCAAGATTTTCAAATATTTCCAATTTTGTGGCAATCTTTGGATCGCTTTTCTTGCGCTCAAATGTGCTGGTGCGGCTGGAGCCGGTTGGTGGTTTACCATTTGATGAGCTTAGGGTTGCCACTCTACCACTGCTGGATAGTTGTGGGCTTAGGGTTAAAGTTGTGACAGTATTTTTATTGCTCTTGTTTTGCAGTTGCTGCTGTAGCTCCTGCTCTGCCAATACATTTTCTCCGTTTGACGAGCAAATCGAGATAGTATCGACGTTTTCATTGTGTTGTCCAGCATGACGTTTGCGCGCCAATTCCAACTGTGCTTCACGTTCACGCATGCTGGCGGTACGTTCGGGCTTGCGTGGTGCAATCGATGAACGAATTTCACCTACACGAGTTGACGAGAAAAAAGAAGAGGAAAACAATTAATAACTTTGTAATGAGAGGGTCTTGACTCTTAAAAGTGAATAAGTAGGCTCTTAAAGATTTAACTTTATCAGTGTAGCTGATTCAGGTCTGGTTAAAACTTCATCTAGGCACCTGTTTATTGTGCCTATGCCTGAATAGGATTAAGAGAGTAGAATATAGGAAAACAAAAAGTATTTTGATATATAATTATGAGCGCTACCCTTTCCATCATCGGTAGTGTTGTCATTTTTGGTTTCGGGTTATTTGAGAAACCGGATTTTTACTGTTGTTTCAGTGTTTACGGTTTCGGTTTTTTGTTACTAACAATTTCGGATTATTCGAAAAAGCGGGTTTTTCTGGTCGGTTTATTCGACACTTTCGAATAATTAAAGTTGTAAATTTGTTCATTTTTGTTGTTTATTTTTAGCGTAGAAGAATATTTATAAAATAAACGATTATTTAAGGAAAAATGTTCTTATGTTATGAGTTCATTGAGCTTTTTAAAGAAGTAACAGCAAAAAATGGTCGTTTTTCTATCATTGGCTGTATTTCTTTATTCATTCCAGACGTTCGGAATGACTATTTTTGTTTCTTTATTCATTTTTGATTATCCGGAATATTCTTTTTGTATTTCTGTATTCTTACGGAATATTCCAAACGCGTTCTTTTTATACTTTCAGCTTAGGTAGAATAAAAAGAATATTCCTTGTGTGTGAGGTTATATTCAATTGTTTGAAGTAAAATGTCGCTTATGAAAATGGAAATTTTTTTTAGTTTGTCTTAGATTGCTTTGTTGCATTTTTATTTTTTAAATTTGATCTGGTGTATTTGTTGTCTTTAATTAAATACAAAAAAATATATTTCTGGTTTTAACAAAAAAATCCTTTCTTTTCCAATACTGTTTCTTTATTCATTCTGTTCTGGATAAACAACAATCTATTCTCTTCGTTCTCTCCTTTATCCGGAATGAATAAAGAAATACACCCATTGTCAACGAATGGGCGCATTTGTCTAATAAAAATTACGTAAATGTAAGCATGAAAACAATTAATAATAAACTAAAAGTATGTTAATTTTGTTTCATATATAGGCATGGATTTTATTTTAATACTATAATTTTTGTCTCAAGGCAAAATAGAGAATCGGCCTGGTTTTAGGAATTTTATGAAATCGATTTTGTTTATATACATATATATTTCAAAAGTATAGTCTTTCGAGTATATAGTATTACATTTTTGTAAGGATACTGACGTTATTTCCACTTTTACAGCCGTTTTAGCAAAAATCAAGATACAGTGTTTCGTCTACATTCATTCTATTTATATTTATTTATCTCGAAACTATTTTTTTCGGCATTGTGTTGTAGAAAACACAAAAAGTATTCAGCCGAATCATTTGAAATTTTAATATGTTATTCACCACATCAGTGACTATCGCTGGAACTTAAATCAAAGTTTTATTTCAAAAACATCGTATATTCTATACGTAATAACCGGTAAAAAACAAGCTAATTTTAGAACTTAGATTTCAAAAGCTCGTACTTCTGTCAATTTTCAATTTATTTTTTCCTTTTAGTTCTCGCCATAGCTGCATTCATAGTGATTAATAATTTTCTTGTTTTTTTTTTGTTTTTAGATAAATAGAAGAGTCAAAATCTGCAACACCACCCAAACCTTTTTCTTTGAGAGGTTCATTGGGTGCCATTTTGAACATGATCAACAATTTTTTTTTTTATTAATACAAATTAATTTTTTTGATGCTGAATGAGTGTTACAAAATACCTTAAAAGTTTACATATCGTTGTTCAAAATTTTTTTGCCTTAAGGAAAATCCTAAAAAGAAAAGAAAAATCCTTAAAATCCTGAGATATTAAGAGACACCGCACGAACGATTTTATATATATAGAGGGGCGGTAAAAGTTGGTTTGGCAAAATTTATATATCTAGTGGCCACCACTTGGTCTCATAGCAAATATTTACCAAGTTTCATTATAAAAACATATATTTACCAAGTTTCATTATAAAAACATGCACAACTAGTTATAGTTCGACCACGCATATTTTATGTTGAATTGTCGATAGTAGCCATACGAACTAAATTACAAAAGTTTAGTTCAATACAACCGAATTCGTCTGAAATATAGCGTTTTTATTAACCTGTGGGCGGAAATAGGGGCTGTGGCAATAGTTTTTGTGTATTATTCGAGATATTAGCCTTGACAACAAATATTGCAAATTTTATGACCTTCGGTCAATTATTGCCTATTTTTGCAAAAGGTGGTAACACATGGGAAAAGTATTCAATATAGCAAGAAAACAATCTACACAAACAAGTCAGGGGATCAGCTAGAGTAGATTGGTAGATGGGTACTTTGGTAGAATGGCACTTTACAAAAACAAAATGTACGGCATTTGCCAGTTGTGAATACCCCTATTAAATTTTCGAGCGCTAGACCACAGGCCTGCCTTAATGTATTATTAAATACGTTTAATAAAACCTTTATTTAAATGCCTTTTATTTTTCCATACATTTTTTATGCAATTTAAACAAATATATTTACATTAACCAAATGGTTGAGTAGAAAACCGGTTAACCGGTTAAAACCTGTTATTTTTTAATATTCGAAAAACTGGTTTTTAAAAAGTTGTCATTTTCGGGTTATTCGAGAACCCGGTTTTCACACTTTGTTGAATATTTGACAACACTAATCTTCAGGAGTCTTGACTGATTAAGCTGTGACAAACTTTCTGTTTAAGTTTTATATGATTTGGCATTTGCTTGAATAAATTCACTGAAATCATACGATGTTTAAGAATGACTTTATCATTCATAAAACAATAAAAATTGTTGTCGAAATCATAAAAATATCGAAATATTTCGATATAAATGGCATCGGGAGAATGGCGGTAAAAACCTAATGAAGGACCTAAATTAAGGATTATAATCAAAAAAGCTAGCAACATTTTTTAAGTGTATTTTTGGAGTGCAACTCAAAAGTAGGTTTATTTTACAATGTTCTTTTAATAATATAAAATATAAAAAAAATCATTAGTTTTTGTGCTATAAGAAAAAAATAAAAGGACACTTTGTAAACTTTTGGGATTAAGTTATGTCTTATTTTGACAAAAATTAATTCAACAAAGTATTTTGAGATGTTGGCCGACATGCTTGTTGCTTATTTGAAAAAATTCTGGCATTGACTTAATATCTCAGCAAGATAATGCCAGTATTCACGTTTCATATGAGTCTAAGGATTTTTTTTTATCACAATCACGAAAAAAATTAACTGATTGTCCAACTAGAAGTTGTGACCAGAACCCGATTGTTAATGTTTGGGACCTAATTGCACGAGTTGTCTATAGAAATTGATACCAATACTTTACAGTGTCTGAGTTAAAAATAAAAATTTTGAAGGCGTGGCTGAATTTAAAAATAAATGTACTCCGTAAATTATTTCTTTGGTAATATTTTGCCATAAGCATCAGTTCCGGATTAACCCATAAGCAAATTAAGCAATTTCTTAGGGCATCACGTTTCGGGGGACACCATAAACGTTACCGCAAAATATTTGCTATCATTACTATTTGCAACATTCGCTGTTGAAGGATTCCTTATTCTAATAATGATAATTTACTATTATTTGTGTAACCAAATACTAATTTTCTACAAAAGCAAAGATTCGGTAATTTTCCTTAGAAATCTTACATGAACTTATTTACTCCTTAAGATTATCCATTGTCTACAGAAAAATGACTGCCGCACATCAAATTGTATCACAGAGGTCCCAGTTCGACTTCGAATGCTCTTCAAACTCAAGTTTAATTGTACAAGCGTCCGAATAATAGAAGAAAAAAAGTAACAAAAAGAATTATGCTTTGCCTCAGCGTTCGTTTTGACGCTGCCTATACTTTTCTATAGGTGTGAATGAAACAACTGCTGAGGAAAAAGCATAATTCTTTTTGTTTTTTTTTTCTTCTATTCTGAGGACGCTTGCGCAATGTAATTTGATGGAACTTCGAACTGACACCTCTGATCTATATCTGTCTCTGTGATTGTATTTTATTAAAAATATTTTCTGGGGAAGCGATATTACCGCAGCCATTATATTAGGGTTGCTGGAATTTATAAGCCAATTTGATCCCTTTCTAGCGGCACACATAACCAAATATGGAAACT
Source organism: Dichetophora obliterata (assembly GCA_963920525.1). NCBI lineage: Eukaryota > Metazoa > Arthropoda > Insecta > Diptera > Sciomyzidae > Dichetophora > Dichetophora obliterata. The sequence continues at coordinate 240,636,753 of OY986435.1, read as the reverse complement.
CCGGACAAGGGATCGTCTCGTATTTATTTAAAACCAACGTGCATCGTAAAATTATAGCGCAGATAAAAGATTTTGCATATTATAGTCTATCAATAGATTTTATCGTAGATACTCGATATGTAAAAGCCCATCGCTATGTAAAAGATGTCGAAGGTGGCGGATATTAATATATCACTTGGAAAATTAAAATGTATTGAAATCTATGTATATCATACACACGCTAAGGCGGCATTTGCCATTTCAGAGACATAATAAAATTATAGATACGTTAGACGTCATTTATGTGGATGACATGCAAAAAGAAGAAATCAGAAGCTAAGCAGGTAGTTTCTCAGATTCACTAGAATAATAACATTTTGTAAAAGAAAAGCTTTCAGATGTGGATTTTAAAGACACCCGTCAAAGACGAATAAAAAAATGTCCAATAGTGGTGCAGTTCCTGAAGTAAGTCTCAGCACAAGTGAACACTTTAAAGTCATGTGTCTTAATGACTTTATTGATAAATTGAATGTAGAGATGCGAAGAAGGGGAGAGATATACACAGAAATAGCGGACAAGTTCACATTCCTGATTTAAATGCCCGATGCCGAGAAAATTATGTATGTATCCCGATCAAACAGCAGAATAAAGTAATATTGTAAACACACATATCTGCAAGAACTTAATCCAATTAAGAAACCGAAATTCAGCAGTTTAACCTTCAAACGCATTTGATTTTTTGTAACTTAAAATGCTTTTAGTGTCAATTTGACACTATGCATTTCAACCGAAGATTTAAGTTTTATACCACTGAAAACCCAATTTTTCAGTTTATATTCATGTTATATTAAAATATTTCTTTTCCAAAAAATCAAATATTAATGTTCCAGAATCGTTGCCACATTAGAACTTTAACTATAATAAAAAAAAATCATAAAATCTTGAAAACTAAAAATTTGATTCTTATTCATCAATAAGAAAGAGGGTAAAAAGATGAATTCGACAAACGTGGGAATCGCAGTTATCACATCGCGTTCTGTGGAGATTCGCACTTGATTTTTACGGACGAGAATATTTACAGTTATAGTTTTCATTTTTTATTTGTTCAATTCTTAACTTAATGTCAATTTGACACTGAAAGTTGCTTGAAGGAAATTTTTTGAATAGTGTTACAATGACATGTATTGGAAATTTTTCTTTGGTAAAATAAAAAATTTAGGTATGATTTTTGCACTGGCCAAAATTCCAAGCGGATTTGAGCATAAATAAGGAAGATATTAGCTTTTATTATTAAAAATAGTGTCAAATTGACAATAAAAGTATAATTGTCAATTTACTTTGGTTTTTATTGTAATACCTACTCCATGTATCTCTTTCCTCTTTTATACATATTCTAAGGTAAGGAAAGATCTGTGTCAATGTAATAAATACGTTTAACAGTTTTTAAAGACAGATACTGATTTAGTATTGGATTAGGGGGCCCACAGGTGTGGATTGCTTAGGGCTTCAGGTCGTCTTAATCCGGAACTGATAACCATAATGTCATTCTGGTATTATATTCCTAGATGGACTTCGTTTTGGGGTAGTCATTGGAATAGTGTATTGAAAAATCAAATATCATTCTATAATAATTTGAAATATGACAATGTAATACAATATTATAAAAAAACCAGTCATTAATAAAGCCATTGAAAATTCAAATCTTCAAATTAAATATTCACTCGATGAAACATTTTGAAAGTTTTTTTTCTCGGTTCGCGTGGCGGGACCCTTGGGCAGTTGAGTACACTGCTTTATGGATAATCCGGCCCTGACCACAATGTTCGAGTATTTATGCCAATTTATGGCAATCATTTTTAGCATAAAAAACTAGCATAGAACGTAAAATATTTTGAAGAACATCAGCGGTGCAACGGATACTCAAGCCAAGGCGAATTGTGTCATTGGAATTTTTGACCCAAATACTGGCACTCAAACATTTAGACAGCAACATCAACAACAACAATAACAACAGCAACTCAATACAGTACAACAGCCTATGCGGTTTTTCAACGATGTATGTAGTTACAAATTCACGAAAACTGTGCAGACGTTTCGTGAAGTTCTTCATTTGGATTCTAACCGCACTTTTTTAAGCTCAAGTTCGAAGCAGGTGTATAGAGTTGTTTCGCGCCTGTGGTCGATGTTTGTGCGATGATGATAGTATTAAAAAGCAATTGCTGGTTATTTCCTGTTGTTGTTGTTGTTGTTGTTTAAGAATATGTTTCTATGTTCGTATGAACAAGTTGTACTGCTGCTTGTTAAGAATAACTTGTTAAGAATGATAAATGAGTGCTTAACTATTTGTCTTGCGCTTAACCCAGTTAATCCGGATTAACTGTTTAATGTGAAGATAACTCACAATTGACCGTTATATACATTGCATATGCTTGTTGTTGATCAATTATGTGATTCGAAACTGGGTGAATAGGTAAGTGGGTGAAGATTTGAAAAATGTTGCTGTATTGTTTTCGTTGTTATTCGCCTAAAAGTGGGTGACTATCTCGAAATTACGAATTACGAACATGTATGATTTTAAACTGTCTGAAGGTCATCATTTGCCTGGAAGAAAATAGAGAAATAGTTTCAATAAAAACTTATTCTATAATTACTTTTTTGGAATGTCAAATCGGTTCTACTCTCAATGTAGATAAAATTCAAATCTTGCTCCTAACAAGGATATTATGGGTGGAAAAAAGATACTCCTTTCGTGAACACGCTATTTTTTTTTTGGACTAAGGCGAAGCAAAAGGAGCGGTATATGTGTTCGACCGGTATGTATGTATGCATGTATGTGTGTGTGTATGTATGTTCATTAGGACGCACCGTGGTCAAAAAGGTAGTTTTTTTGGAAAAAAGTCTGTAACTTTTGACAGTTTGAGATATTGGAAAAATTTGTTTGTTACCACATTTTGGAAATAACTAGTATAAGTTTTGTTTGGAAAAATTTAAAATTATCATACAGTTTTTATTTCAAAAATTGTGTAAATTACACTTTTTGTAGCGTACCAAAAGAGTAATGTTTGGATTGTTTTTTTTTTCTATAAATAAGATGACATGAAAGTTTCTGGAATAGGACATGGAAATTTTAACCAGAAAATAATCAGTTAGTGATCAGAAAACTCGTTCGGAAATATCCAGTAGAATTTAAGTAGCTCATTTAAAGGACACAAATGATCCTCTAATATTGTGAAAGGTATGATATATAAGTGTGTAAAAAAACATGAGTATGAATTATTTTCGATCTTACACGCTACTTACAGAGGTAAATATAATAAATGTCCTAAATTGCCTTATAGCTATGCCATAAATGTTGCTGCAGTCGTTATATATTTTACGATTTCAAGTAAATTACTAGATTTAGAAAATGAACGCGTGTATGTATAATTTTATTTAATGCACTGTATTCATGAAGTGTAAAGTAATTCGATTGTAAGTAAAGAAACAAAAGCTCAATTGAAATTGCAGTTGTCTATAATAGTAAAACTCATTTTCTGTTTGTTTGTTCGGCCTTTATTCAAATCTAAACGGTGCAACGGATTTCGCTCAAAGTAGGTAAACATATTAAGTGCATCCCAACTTAAAATGTTACATACTTAATTTTTGCCACGCCCCCTCCGAAATTTTTCAACTAACGGTAATTTTGTTGTCATAATACTTTTTACAATCGGAGTTTTTTGTGTATTTAATACTTAAAAATTTCTGTTATTCTGACATCAAAAACATTCACATATATTCAAAATTGTAGACGTTTTCAGTACAACGACTTTTTGATAAAACATCGTTACCTAAGAATGAGAAAAAAACGAGATGAAAATCAAAGTTTGGTCTTTCGATGCAAATATCTCCGCTGTCCATTAATTTATTTCATTAAAATTGTTTTTGTTTAAAAGTTCAATAAAATCACGTTACAAAAATAGGTTGAACTGTGCCGTTGTCAGTGTAGCTATGTTTTATAATTATGTCAAAAAAGGTCCAAAATATTGACTTTTTACACAAAAAATGACTCAAAAATTGTTTCTGTTGTAAAAATTAAATCAATTAAAAATTGCATATCTGGCTACATTTCATATGACATAGCATTTATTTGCAAAAATTATTCCAATATCTCTTTCCAATCAAAAGTTATGGCTAAAAATTTATTTTTTTATGCCAGACTATAAATAAAACTGAGTTTTGTTTTAAAATTCTCTATATAGTTCGAACGCCCCCATTTATCTCTAGGAATGCAGTTGTGTGTCTAGAGTAATAACGAACATTTTGGATTATACAAACTCTTCTTTACAGTAAGTCTGCTTAGTTTTTTTGCCTCTCCAGCGCCGCCCCCCTCTTACCCGCTACTTTAATTTAGAGTATTAAAAAACAATCAAAAGTTCTATGCTATCTCTAGTGTACCTTTAGAATGGAATATCCTTCTCACAGGGCACTGTGGTTAAAAACAAAGAGTGGCATCGTTTTGCCAAAATTTTGTTAGTTATAGTCTTATTTACTTTTGCTATAAGACAGATTTAGTTTTTCTTACAAAATCAAAGCATTTTTGGATTGGTATTTTTAACTATTGTTCTCAAAACAGTCCTTGCGGGAGGGAAGACATACTTTTTTCTAAAAAATTTTTTGGGTGATCTTGACAACCCAATGCAATTTTTGAGACTGCTGAGAATACGGTCTATATTTTTCGATACGCCCTAATGTTCATCTGTTCCAATGGAATATCCTTCTCACAGGACACTGTGGTTAAAAACCAAGAGTGGCATCGTTTTGCCAAAATTTTGTTAGTTATAGTCTTATTTACTTTTGCTTTAAGACAGATTTAGTTTTTCTTACAAAACCAAAGCATTTTTGGATTGTTATTTTTAACTATTTTTCTCAAAACAGTCCTTGCGGGAGGGAAGACATACTTTTTTCTAAAAATTTTTTTGGGTGATCTTGACAACCCCATGCAATTTTTGAGACTGCTTAGAATACGATCTAAATTTTTCGATACGCCCTTATGTTCATCTGTTCCACTCTCACTTCTAACTACTACTTATCATAATTTGACAAATGACGTATTGTTGGAAGCGTTTTCTTCTTTCGCTGGTTATAGGCTATGTGACGTCACATTAAATTGAATGTGGAGCCCTCTATAAAGTCATGAACTAAAAAATATCTTTAAGTATAATTTGATCATTAATTAATTGATTAGTAGTTATTACTTCCGATAATTTAAAAATTATATCCCCAAAATAAAACCAATTAAATAAAAAATTAGTTAAAAAAACTTAAACCCAAATACTAAATAAAAAGCACGCTCTAAAAAGTATGAAAAAAGAAAATATTCTCATCTGAAATTGCTATGTTCATACAATAAAGCATATTATGTGCAAGTTGTTTATTTACCAGACAAAAAATATTGAACAGTTCGAACATAACAATATCAAATGAGAATATTTTCTTGTTTCATAATTTTACGAGCGTGATTTTTAGTAGTCGGGTTCTTGTTTTTTGAACTAATTCTTTTTTATTCTAGTAACTCTTATTAATCATTGCTTGTTACTCACCTAAATTGGCATAAACATTATCGACCTTGCATTTGAGAGAACCACCAGTGCTGGCTGTCTCCAGTGCTGCACTCAAAGCATGTCCATCGTTATCACTTAAGCCGATCTTCTGCTTTCGCCGCAGTTCTGCACTCTTGGGTGGCGGTGGTCGTGCCGGTTTATTTATCTCGTGTGCACGTTGACTGTCTGTGGTACGCAGTGGTGGTGCTGGTGGTTTTGCAGTGATCACTGCAATCGTTTGAGCTGCAACGGCATCGCTTGTCTTCGTTATATCCTTAACGACTTCTACACCAGTGGTATTTATATCGATCGGATGTATGATTACCAAACGGGGTTTTCCCACAACGCCAGACTCCTCACCGGTGCATATTTCCGAGTAGGTACCTGCTTCCTTTTTGCTTATGTTTTCAGTGGTCTTGCTGGCGCCCATGCGCAAAAATTTCTTGATGCTAAACTTCGATTTGGTTTTTATTGTCGGTGTTGTTGGTATCGTTGGTGATTTTTTGTCGGCAAGCGTAGGCGATGTTGTTAAGTCTATGTTGGAGGCAGTGACAAAAGTGGCGGTGGTTTCCGTAGTTGGTGCCAAGCATTCCTCGGACATTGACAGACTGTTGTTGCGAGGCTTTGGTTCCGGTGTCATTGGCTGGAGTAGCAGGTTTTTGGCAGCATTGTTACGTTGCGACACGAACGTGTTTAAGCTGCGGAACTTGGGATTAATGGTAGCGCGCTCGCGTTTGTCCTTCTCGCGTATAACGGGAGCTGGGGTATTTTTAGTGTTATTGCTGGCAGATGCCACAGCTGCGGCAAGTTTGCGTGTGTAAATGTTAGACGCAGCGCTACTAGTGATTGCTGGTGGAGCTGGTAATGTTGTCGTTGATGTCATTGAGTTGTTTTTAGTGGTTGTTGAGTGTTGATCAGAATGTTTAATTACTTCCGAAGATGCTACGCTAGATTTTTTCGGTTCAAAGTTCATGACTTTGCTGGAAGTCAGTGACTCATCTGTTTTGGTTGAAGTTTGTTGTTCTTTTACCGTTTCTCGGGACACCTGCGTTTCTCTGACAGCCGCTCCCTCTTCTTTCTGCGTCAGCTCCGTAAACTCAGCAGCAATGTTGTAATCACGTTCCGGAGTTGGTGGAGCGCTTGTTTTATGGTCAGGTGGCGGATTCGGCGCTCTTCCCTTCTTGAGCTTAGCATCATCTTTCGCTGAGTCAGCTACTAAGTTCTCGTTGGACTTTGACATTACCAGCTGTAGCTGGCTAATAACCTGCTGCTCAATAGGGGTTGGCTGACGCTTGGCAGTGAAAGTTTTCAATGGACTGTGAACGGGCGAAACAATTGGCTTTGCAGGCAGATCGGGTTTCTTGAGCAAAATTGGCGGATGTTGTTTCTGCAAGCCATGCAGAAATGATGGACGCGCATCAATGATTTTTGCAGGTGGTGGTGACTTGGGTAGAGCAGGCAATTGGGTTGGCAATGCGGCGCATTCTTTGCTCTCCAGGCTGCCATCTGGATCGGCGCTTCCATCGGGCTCACCATGCAATTCACGACTTTTATCCAGCACAAACGTGGCCTTACGCAAATTAGTGGGAGACTTGAGTGCAACTGCTGCCTCTGGCTTCTGTACCACTGTCGATGCATGTTCCGCCACTTGAATGTCCTCGTAGTCAGAGTTGTTGTTACTAGCACTCATCTTCTTCTCCACACTTTGGCGTTCGCGTTCCTGCTCGGGTATGCTACTCGGTATAATATTCTTGTAATCATTACCGATGCTGATGCCGATGCCAGAATCTGACTCACTACGAGTCATATTGTATGAAGTCTCCTCATCGCTGCTGCCATCAAAACTGGAGCCGGTGGAGTCAAGCGCATCATCTGAGCTACACTTGGTCACAATTAGGCCATCCGAGGTAATCTTGCTGGTCATAAAATTGCCCTCGTGCAGATTGTAGGAGGCAGCACGCGTCTTGGAAGATAACAACATATCTGTTATGTACTGGGAGCTTGAGAATACGGTGTTGTTATTGTCCGTCTGATCTTGCATGCTCTGCGACTGCTTGTCTTTTGGGCTGCACTTGCCATCGGGCAGATTTTCGTAGCTTATCTGAGTCGTCTCAACCACATCGTAGTAGGCCGAAACTCCATCCGTGTCCGAACAGTTGCTTTCCGAATCGGAGTACTTGTGGAAGACGTTTATTTTTGGCTTAGTGTGATCCTTGGTGATTGGAGGATTGCGTGCAATTGGCTTCTTAAGATCGAGAAATGTCTTGTTCTCGAGCGTTTCGGTTAGGCTCGTGATCTCAAATTTGATCTTAGTCTCTGTGCTTGCAGCTGCTTCCTTTTCGGCCGTTAGTTTTTTAGACTCGTTCTGTTGCTGCTCCAACGTTTCGGAAATTTCGTCCAGCAACGACTTTTCCATGGCGCGTTCAATAGGTGGACTGTTTTTACCGTCATCGTCAGTCACCATCGCATCGATTTTGACTTGTGTCTTTGCTGCCGTTGACATGAATGCGCTTGTTGTCTTTGCAGCTGTTATCGAAGCTTCGGTTGGCTTCTTTGCCAGGCTGTTGTTACTCTGTTGCGATTTGATCGTCGTGGTTGTTGTTTTTGTCGCACTCTTGTTCTCCTGCTTTGTGATTGTTTCTGTTTTAGTTTCGAAGCTGGCTTTCGTTATTGTTGTTGTTGCTGCGGTCATTGTTACTTTGGACTTTGTGCTATCTGCACTGCTATTGCTGCCGTGGGTGGGTGCCGTGGCACCAAATGGTACAACACTGATCTTCAAAGTTTGCTTTTTACCCTCCTTGTCGACTTGGGGGGCACCCAACTTGAGAGCAGCAAATGATTTCTTTATATTTTCTTGTGGATCTCCCAACAAGTTGCCATTGTTCATGTTAAAGTCCGTGTTGGCACGTGTAATACGCTTCAAGTCTAACGTCTCTTCATCGTCTGTGCTGGTGGCTGCATTCTCATCACGTTCATTGCCTAAATTCATGAAATCATGGTCATCATCGTCGGAGTCGCCATTATCGGACCATTCGCCGCCGTAGCCAATAACTTCGGAAAGATTCTTTGGAAAGGAAACTTTGTGTGCCTTGCCTTTGTTGGGTTTGGATGACAGCGATTTTTTCTTTATGATACTCTTGGCTGGAGTTTTATTTTTGTTCGGATAGTCATGGTTATCAGTTTTTTTATTGTCTATCTCTGAGCGGGACGTTATGATGCTAGATATGTTATGCCTCTTGCTGGTAACGAAAGAGAATGATTTTCCTGCAGCATAAGCAGCAGCAGCCTGTTTATGTTCATCCTTGGACTTGAAGCAGTTCGAGCAGAGATCCTTTTTCCAGGCATTCTGAGTGAAATGTGGACAAATAGATGAGGACATTCTGAGTGGAGCGAGGGACGTTGCTGGCGCAAAATGTTGATGAGCGGCAGACAGTAGAAGTTAAATCGTTGTCGATCGATTTTACGAATTTTACTTCATGATCTGAAAGAGATAGAAAATTAAAAAATTATTTTAAGGATATTGTGCTTGGGGTTTCAAATACTAAATTTACATTTTAATAATTTCATATATATTTTGGGCTAAGGGGTTGTCAAAACGTAAGTATATTTTAGTTAGACTTCTAAATCTATCATTACACTGCAGTGACGTTGAACGTTGGGGTAAAATGAGGTAAAACGTGCATTTTAAAAACACGCGAGAGTTTATTTTTGCTCTCATTTTTATATTTACTTAGATTTAAAACTGAAATAGTGACACCTGATGGAAAATTGTACAAAAAATACCCTACAGTTGAAAATGGAATTTATTTTTTGTCCTGCCATAAGTAGGGCTTGCAATCCCGGGATTTTTTAGAGTTTTCCCGAGTTTTGAAAATTTTAAATCCCGGAATTTTCGGGATAACGGGATTTGGTTAAAATTTGAACAAAAATTTATACAAAAATTTATACAAAAATATATTTAAATAAAAGTATAAAAATTTTAAAATAAAAATTTATAAAAATATAATTTAGGAACAGTTAACTTTAAAAATTATCTTCATCTTCTAATAAATCATTTATTATCACCACTTCTGCCAAAACGCTATACATGCTGTCCATTTGAAATTCTTAAGCTTAATAAGGCTAAACGGCATGTGGGATCGTGAAGCCGCAAAGCTTAATTTCAAGTTATTTAGCCATCACACAATAAAGTTTTTTGCAACGTTTTATTTTAACCCGCCGTCAATGAACATATTTTTTGTTACACTACCAATGAACTAGGTGCATCACACCTGAGAAAATAATTAATATTGAAATTAAAAACTATACACAAAATATTTTTATTTTAATGTTTTTTATTAAGTCAATAATTTATTAATTTGAAAAAGAAAAATAACTCATATTCCGTTCTTTATAAATATTTTTTTTTTTTGTGTTATTTAAATTAGAGATAAGAAAAATTAATGCACAATTTATTGAAACTTGGATGTAACACACCCATTTTTATTGACGAAGGGTTAAATAATAAAATTAAATTGTTCCTTTTATAATTACTTTTAAAATGTTTTTTAAAAATTGTCGGAAGACAATAAATTTTTTATTGAGTTATTTTTAAGACGTAATCTGGACTTGTTCCTTTTTGAATAAGTGTATTTAGACAACTTTTTGAATTTATACAATTCCTTGCACTAGTGCTCAGGCTAAATGGTCTGTGTTTTTTATGCAAATAAAAAATTTATTCAATTTTCTGTCCTCCGATGTTTCGCTGGCTATTTTTCAGCTTCTTCAGGTAATTTTATTTGTTTTAAAACGAATACAAAAAGTGATATTGTGGTAAGAATATAAAAACGATAAATACAATTGATTTCTTAAATGAAGAAAATTATAGGACAGAAGAACTTAGAAATTTAAATTTTTAATTAATAACTGATGTGTTCAGGGTTGCCAACTTTTGAAAAGCCCAGGCCCGGAGTTTTTTTTTATTTAATAATTTTTTTATAGTCTGCTTGCTTTTAATTAAAAAATTAATTTTTTTTTTTGGTTAAGTCATGTTTAACAATCATGTTTGACAACAAATGTGACACAACACAACTTGCGTTTTCCCGTAAACTCGTTTTCCTTTAGCAACCAATCTTTGTAAAGGGTCCGCCAAATAACTTTTTTTTTTTAATTCTATAAAAAAAAACTACTGGATATTTTCGCAAATTTCTTTTTTTATTTGAAAGTACAATCTTTTCGGTTAATAATGTAAAATAATTTCATTCAAATGGCTTCCTCGGCTGGCCATGCAGTAGCCTACACGATCGGTCCAATTTTTAAGCACATTATCGATTGTGTGCAGCTGTATTTCACCAATGGCTTCACGAATATTGTCCTTTAAAGCGTCAATTGTCTGTGGCTTGTCGGCGTAACACTTATCTTTGAGGGCACCCCACAAATAATAATCCAACGGTGTCAAATCGCAGCTCCGAGGTGGCCAAACGACATCAGCTCTGCGGCTGATAATGCGATCTTCAAAAACAGGCACGTAGCGCCGTCCTGTTGAAACGAAATGTTGCCATTAGCCTCCTCTTCAATTTTTGTGAACAAAAATTCGTTCAACATGGCCCGATAACGATCGCCATTGACTGTAACGGCCACTCCTTGCTCATTTTCGAAGAAAAATGGCCCAATTATGCCTCTGCAGCGTCTTTTTAATGTATGCGTGCGGGCTTTCTGTGCCCCAAATGCGACAATTTTGCTTGTTTACATACCCGCCAAGATCAAAATGAGCTTCATCTGAAAAGATGATTTTTTTGGCAAAATCGGCATCTTCTGTAAGTCGATCAATCGCAGGCCCACTTAGCGAAGCGAAAACGCATTGGATGGTCAGTTGGCTTCAACTCCTGAACCAATTGGACTTTGTTTGACGTCATACCAAGGTTTTTATGCAAAATTCGTCTCAATGATGTCTCAGAAATGTTCAATTGTTGAGAACGACGGTGAATTGATGTTGATGGCGCTTCACGCACACTTTCTGCCACAGCAGCAATATTCTCGGGTGTACGCACTGTTTTTGGCTTTTCACGCTTTGGTTTATCGATGAGGATGCCAGTTTCTTTCACTTTTTTCACAAGATAACGAACATACGGAGCTGACGGTGCTTCTCTTCTTCCAAAATCCATACGCAATTTTCGCACACATTCTGCAACATTACCATGATTTTCAAAGTAATGTCGCAATATTTCCCAGCGTTGTTCAAGAGTATACACAACCATATTCGTGCAGCGGAAGGATAAAACTAATTATCTGTCAAATCAGACATGAGCTAAGTATTGCCATTCAGGAAATAAGCACTAGTTGAAAAAAAACGTTAGATGGCGGACCCTTTAGCGTGGTATCGAGAGCCAATCGTTGTTAAAAGATGTTAAGTTATGTTTCCTCTTGCGACTAGATTCCATTATGCTGTTCTCTAAAATAGTTTTGTATCAGTTAATACACAAAACACAAATTATTGACCGAACTTACATAAATTGAACTGCAAACATTAATTAAAAATTCAGCTGCAAACAAGGTTAATTTATAAGGTTGTGGCACTTGAGAGAAATGCACTCTTTTTCCCGCCTTTGCTCGAACTGTCATTGCGCTTTTCTTTGTTTTAAGCATTCATTTTCTTCATTTCTTTTCATCCATTCTGACAGGTCGACCGAGTTCGCTCTCAAGTGCCAGAACCTTATAAATGAGCCTTGGCCGCAGAACTCAAAAGAAAAAGAAAAACAGAAACGAGTTCGTCAAGTTACCAAAAGAAAAGTAACGACTGGTTACGACGTTCCTTCAAAAACGAAGTTCAAGAAATAGAAAGAACGTCAAAGTTAAGTTAGCATTCATTAAGACAAATGGTTCAAACATTCACTAAAAAAGGGTAAATCAACACTAATAAATAAGTTAAACAAATTTTTTTGTTAAAAAAACTTGATTTAAATATAGATTAGAGCGAAAGCCGGAGAAAATGTGCCAGGCCCGGAGCCCGGAGATCGGCCCTCAGGCCCGAAGTCTCCGGGCGAAAAGGTATGTGTTGGCAACCCTGGATGTGTTGATTTTAAATTTTAAATTAATAACTGAAAACAAAATAAAATTTAGCAATCAAACATTAAACAATTAGAATTTCACTTTCCATTCGCTATTTTTTTAATGTTAATTTTATAATATTTTTAAATATTTTGTTTGAATTGCCTTTTGTATAAAATAAACATTTTAAAAAAGAATTTTATTGCGTTTCATTGCTATTAAAATTTGTAAAAAACTATTTTCGATTTCCAAAATATTACTATGTCCGGTTGCTTCAATAACATTTAGTTTTAAATCGATTTTAGATTTTTTTATTTATTAATTTATAGTACGATAAGAACTTAGTTCTTTTAATGTAAAAGTTGGAATAATGTTTTTAGGATTATACAAATTAAAGATTTTCTTAAACCTAATTTAAACAATTATACTTATTATAAAGTTAATCTTAATATTAAGTAGAAATAGCGAAATCAAGATAGAGTATAAAATTTAAGTAATTAAGAGAGAAAAAAAAGTGACTAGAAGAAAGTATAGATTTAAAGAAAACTGGCAAATTTATTAATCGTTAATTAGAAGCGAAATGTTGAAAAACGGAAATTCTAAATATTATTGTTTCCCTTAAAGCTCGTACATGGCTCGGTAAAGAATTCCAAAGACGAGTGGCATTAATAAAAAATAATCTTGTGGAGTTGAGGTAGTTAAAACTCGGTGGGGTCAGCATGTAACTTCTTGTTGAGTGACCAAATCGAATTTTTTCAAACAAATAAGGAGGCATTTTAAACACTATTAATTTATGCAGAAAGATACAATTTCTAGCATTGAGATAGTTAATAATGTCATTTCCAAGAATGGATATTTTAATCTGAGATATATGATCAAACTTTCGCAGCCCATTAACATATCGTGTAACCTGGTTAAATGCTAAGTTTAATTTTAATTGAGATCGGGAGTCCAAATTGCTATAAACACATTCTGCATAAGTAATTATAGGTAGTATAAGTTGAAGAACAATTTATGTTTCAATTCAACTGGCGTATAATCAGCTGAAACTCTTAGATTACGTAGGATGTAATATACTTTTTGAACCACACTGTTGATATGGTCACTGCAGGTAAGTGTAGAATTAATATGAAAACCTAGATTTTTTTGATTTAGCTGACGATATCTTCAAAGAAGACATTATCTTTGCTGATGGGTAATACAAATGATTTCGAAGCATTAAGTTGAAGCCCATTGCTAACAGCCCATTGACCTATACTCTCTAGATCCTCATACCATGGAAGCCTGAATACCATGTCTTCCATGATACCAGATCTACGGGAGAGATATATCTGAATATCATGAGCATAAGCATGCATGGACGAATGCTTGCAAACGCTGAAAATATCATTTGTAAAAATGGAGAATAAAAGACGACCTAGTACCGATCCTTGAGGAACCCCACTGCAAACAGACGAAAGACTCGTAAAATTTTCACCGACCTTAACTTTCTGTACTCGATAGGAAAGTCCGTATAATTTATATCCGTAAATTTTTTAAGTATATTTTATTGTACAAAAATTATTTAAAATTTTTTCAGCACTTTTGCAATCTCAGGATTGAAATTTCCAATCCCAAAAATCCCGGGATCGCCAAAACAACCCGAAATTGAAAGCCCTAGCCATAAGTTTTGTTACAATACTTTTTTCTCCCACTTTTTTCTGCAAAATAATACTTAGAATAGTACCGTTATCTTTTTTATACCAAAAGCTCATACAAGAGGAACAATTTGCAATTTAGTTCGATTTCATCTTTTAATTAGTAACCATGGAGTGTGGCGTCAAAGAAAACCGAATCGCTGTATAGCGCTGCACCAATGCGGATAGAGTGCTAGTCAAGTTTTCGAGTTGTTAAAGCCCCTTAAAAGAACAAGAATGTTCGTCTATCCGACTCTTGATCGTTTCTGCGAATCGTCAAGAGTAGATGATACAAAAAGAAGTGGTCGTCCGCGCATTATCCATACTTGTTCCGTCATAAAAGCTATGCGAGAACGAATTCGTCGAAATCCCCTCAGAAAACAGAAAATTATGGCCAGAGAAATTGATATAACAACCAGATCCATGTCAAGACATATTCGAAATGATCTACATATGAAAGCCTTTTGACGGTCAACATCTCATCAATTAACGCCACGATTAAACACTATAAGGCTCGAAAGATGCAAGCGGCTTCTTTGTTGGAACGCAGAAAATGGCCACGAAAAGATTAATTTTACGGACGAACAAATTTTTACCGTTGAAGAAGCTTACATCAAACAAAATGGCAAAGTATACGCAAGAACATCCAAGAGGTCATCATCCTGCTTCGGTCATAGTTTGGTGGGGAGTCTCTCATCAAGGTACCACATCTTTGCATTTCTTTGAGAAAGGGGTAAAAACTGGAGCAAAAGTGTATCAAAAGGACGACTTAGAGGGTGTGGTAAAAAGCTTAACCAATTCCCTTTTTAATGAACAGAAATGGTTTTTTCAACAGGATGCTGCTCCAGCACACAAGACCAAAACCACTCAGGATTGGTTGAGGTGCAATATTCCTGATTTTATCGCAGCGAAAGAATGGCATTCGGGGATCCGGAGTCTGAATCCATTGGACTCTATTTTGTAGTCAGAGTTGGAAAGCATCGCATGCAAAAAATCTCACAGAAATTTGGAGAGTCTCAAACGTAGTTTGATCAATGCAGCGTCAGCAATCGCGATGGAAAAGGTGAGTTCCGCTATAGCCAAATGGCCAGAACGTTTAAGGGCTTGTTCAAAAGCAAGAGGCAGTCATTTCGAGTAAACTTAATTTTATGCTGATAAGTATGTATTAATAAATAAAATGCTTAAAGTTTGAATTCGAAAAGCTTTCCCATTAAGCTTTTTTAATTGTTTTAACTTTTAACAGAACTTTTGGCAGGACTATAAGTAAAAAATTTATCAAAACCAATATGGTTCAATAAAGAGCTTATTAATTTAAATAATAAAAAAAATAAAGCATATAAACTTTACAGAAAATCAAGTAATAATCAAATTCTTTTAAATAATTATCGCTTTCTTCAAATGAAATGTGATCAACTGAACAAATTTTTATATAAAAATTATATTTTCCAGATAGAATGTCAACTGAAGACCAATAGTAAAAGTTTTTGGCATTTTATTAATAGCAAAAAGAAGTCTACAGGCATTCCAAATACTATTCAATACATGGGCAATACAACATCTGACCCTCTATCAATTTGCAATATTTTCGCGGAATTCTTTCGATCAGTATATGTTTCTTCAAACAACATTACAAATACAAATACCTACACAGACTCATCCTGTTGTTTACTAAATTTTGGTGACCTAGAACTTAGCTCAATAGAAGTTTGGGAAGGGTTAAAGCAACTAAACCTAAATAAACAACCTGGATGGGATGGTTTTCCACCCATTATATTAAAAACTTGCGCAGACGCGTTATGTTTACCATTAACGACAATTTTTAATCAATAATTAAGTAAAGGGGAATTTCTAACGGATTGGAAAATTACTTACATTACACCGATCCATAAATCCGGTTCTAAAAACGAGGTCTTTAATTATCGTCCAATATGTAAAATATCCACGATCCCTAAACTTTTTGAAAAATTAGTATATAACAGACTCACTTTTTTAATAAAAGAGGTTATATCACCGTATCAACACGGTTTTATCACGGGAAGGTCAACAACTACAAATTTGGCAATATTTTCAAAATATATTTTGAATTGTTTTGAAGAAGGACATCAATGTGATGTTATATTTACAGATTTTTCTAAAGCCTTTGATAGAGTTCATCATGAGTTACTCATAAAAAACTCGAATTAATTGGCTTTCACTCTAACTTTTTAAAATGGTTTGAGTCATACCTTACAGGACGGACACAATTTGTTCGTATTAACAATATACTGTCAGACGCTATATCGGTTTCTTCAGGAGTTCCGCAGGGCAGTCAGTTGGGGCCACTTCTGTTTCTTTTATTCGTAAATGACATTCCTAAAAAAATAAAATTTTCTCAGTGTTTAATGTATGCTGATGACATAAAGATTTTTTCTATTATAAAAAACACTAACGATTGTTTGAATCTTGAAAGAGATGTGCTCCAATTATCTGTTTGGTGCAGCGACATTTTACTGCCGCTGAATATATCTAAATGCCAAAGTTTGACTTTCAATCGAATTTTATCGCCCGTAGTTTACACATATAAACTTGGAATTATGACATTGTCTAGAATAACTGAAAAGAAAGATCTTGGAGTTATACTTGATAATAAACTAAGGTTCTCAAAGCATATAGACTATATTGTAGCAAAAGCTAATGCTATGTTAGGTTTTATAAACAGAAACACTAAAGACCATTAAAGACCACTAAAGACCATTTTCTTTAAAATCGTTATATTTTGCATTTGTAAGATCTATCTTAGAATACTGCTGCATAATCTGGGACCCTTTCTATAGATGCGCTTCTAACAGAATCGAAAGAATTCAGCGACGCTTTACGAGAATTGCAATCAGTCGCTTAAATTGGAATATCGAAATGCCAGAATATTATGTGAGAAGGCTTCTTCTTGGTATTCTATCCTTAGAAAATCGCCGTAAATATTTTGCCATTATGTTCGTACGGGATTTAATATGCTTTGAAATAAACTGTTCCACTTTGCTTTTTCAAGTATGTGAATACCTTCACGAGATCTGAGATCTCAAAGATTATTTCATGAGCCATTTCATAGAGTAAACTACAATATGAACGAACCAATCACTCGTTGCTTAAGACTGGCAAATTCAGTATGTCGAGATATAGACTTTAATCTAGGTTTAAGTAGGAGTGTCTTTAAGAATTCTCTGCTTTTATATTTTAATAGTGTAAGTAATAATTCCAGTAACTTAACGTATCCTGTATCAAATTGTTATAATATACTGTATTTTCAATTTTTAAGTAGTCATTAAGAGAATAAATCTCTGTTTGATGAATAATAAAAATAATAATAATAATAAAATGGTGAGAAAATAAAGTAATGCGCAATATAAGCCAAAAAATATATTATAACGCAGATATTATTGCTACAATTTTCTATATTTAGAGTCTTAAATATTTGTATACACTCAAAAAAATAATATTAAATATAAGTGAACAGTACGCAACCTCTAGATCAAACATAGCGCTAATTTCGTGGAAGGCTGTTAAAACTGTCGGCTGTAATCGTGCCGACACACAAACGGATAGACAAACGGACGGACAGACAGTTTTTTCTTACTTAAACCCATTCTAAATAAAAAAATTTATACCCATTTTTAGGGTTCAATACCCCACTGTGCGTCGTTTAAATTGATCACGCCCAATCGCTCACTTGAAATGAATGTTGAATCTAGTAAGTATTAATAAAATTTTTTTAAATTTTTCTCACTTTAGATTGTTTTGGACTACTCTTATCCAGCGATGTGCGGCGTAGAGAACATGATGTCGACAATACTATTGTCGACGGTGTCGACAATGTCGTGTAGACAATTACTTTTAACGACGTGTAGATAATTAATGTAAGAGGCTGCATGTTTATTGTGATTTTTAATTAAATTGAGTCCAAGTACGGAGCATTCCTTATTTTTACGCCTTCTGGGCATGGTTTTTGTTTGTTTAATTGTAAAATTTGTTAGTTTGTGTTAATTAAACGAATTTTCAAAAGAATTTAGGAATCAGCATAATCTAAATAGAACTTGCATTTTCGCAGTGTTGCATTTTGTTGATATTGTTTACACAATTCTCGACATTGTCTACATTGTCGACACTTTCTACATTATCGACACCAAAATGTCGACAATTAAAGACGACGCGTCGAGGAACATCACTGCTCTTATCGATATCGTTGAGATATTTCAATGATATTTGGGCTGGTTCTTAAGATAATCTAATGCGGAGAAAGTGCGAAAAAGCTGTAGTAGCTGAACTCTGTTGTTATCACAGTATAATTTAAAAAAAAATAGGTTTTAATCTGATAAATACTAATTTCAAATTCATAAAAATTCATAAGCAATTCATAACACTAATTTACAAATTTACATTTTGAAGTAACACCAAGAACGGCATAATGTGGGCGTAATTATTAGGACATACTGAATGCAAATATATCTATAATTTTTTTATTTCATTTTTGAGATTGTTTAGAAATGTTTATTAAAAAAAATTTTATATTTTTACGATTTAAAAAAAACTTTTTTTATTGAATTTTTTTAAAACCAGGAATATTTTATTTTTTTAGAGTTAGGTTTATTTAATTACAAAAACTTTTAGCTTAAAATGACTAAAGTCAGATGAAAAACAAATTTTTTAGAAACTATTTTGTGAATCAAGTAATTTTTCAATTTTTCTGCTTGAGCTTAGTATGCTGTAGGAACGAAAATTTTTCGGCATTTAATTCTGCATGTGAAATTTTAGTGTTGACTCAACACTAACACATACTTACTATAACCTGTTTGTTAAATGTGTTAGTTGAACATTATTGTTGAATGTCAAATTTTCACGTCAGTTAAATGTACCGACATGTAAAAGGCAGTGAAATTTTGACATTTTAACTCACCAATCGTGGTTGTGAACTTGACTGCATTAAACAAATTTTTCATTCAACAGTGTACTAACAAATAAAAAAAAATTTCGCTACCTTTTCGCTGTCAAAAACGCAATGCATTTCTGACGGAAGATTTATTTTTGCTTCTACAGCATACTAAGCTTTACGCTATAAATTAAATTTTTATTCGAAATATTTTAAATACTTGAAGTTTTACGTTTTTATGATAAATTTGAACTTTGATGAGCTAGAACTTGACCATATTCTGCTTGATCAAAACAAGCAATATATTGATGGAAAGATAATTATTTAACTTTCTAACAGTATGCTTCTTTTTAATCGAAAGGAAAGTTTTAGCTACAAATAAAGTCATGTCATGAAAACCATAAAAGTACCGTTGTCTAAAAAACCTCACAAATAAAAAAAAAAATATAGTGAAATTTGTGTTCAGGAAATTCTAATTAACATACCCACATATATGCCGGCTTTGATAATTTTCAGCTGTAAAGCGGTGAAATCATTGAGATTTTTACATAAAGAATACACAATATTTTTAAAAATTTCTGTTTCACTTAATATTCGAGTCATTTTGTTACTCAACGATTTTTTGGGGTTTCTGATAACCTATCTCAGGTCAGAATTTCTAAATTTGAGATAAAAAAATTGCCAGTTAAAAAATTGGACAAACACCAAATCAAGCTGAAATCAGTCCCAAATAACAACATCGTCGTTTTGCACTGTCAAACTTTGTTGCAACATCTGCATTCATTCATTCATTCATCTTAATCTTGATAATGAAATTTGATTAAAACAATTTTTTTCTGTTCTATTGTCTGCGTTCCATGATGTTCATGATGACTGAAGCGCGACTGATTTAAATATTTAAAATCTCAAGTTTTTATTTATTTATTTTTTTGCATTGTCTTGTTTTTAAGAAGTCATTGTGTAGAGTCTTCTTGATGAAATCTTATGGTGCGATATCAAATATTACCATGACAGTCTTGTTGGATGAGTAGTATTCGACGAGACATAATAATTTGCATTACTTTATTTGGTCTCCAGTTACAAATACGGTTGAATGATCATATAAATAGTTATAGTAACATTAGTTTTTTTTTCCTTCAAACTCATGCAGCTGGATTGTTATTCCTGTCTGTGTGGTAAATAAGTGTGGGAATTTGATAAATATCTGTTGTTTACGTATGAAGGCAAAATTATTTCATTGAGAGAAACAAACAAGTTATCAAAAGAGAGGTAGGTACAAATAAAATTGATAAAAAAAGAAAATGTTTAAATAAGATTTGCATGAAATTGATACTTTTGTTAACCATGGCAGATATGTACTTTTGATGGAAATACACTTGGTGAGTGACATGATAGTTCGATAATACCTTAATATTTTTCTAATTCTGTCTCCAGTTGGCAAGATTTTTTGATTTTTTTATGGTTTCTGAAAAATTTTCCTTTAGTTGAATTTTTTAAAATATTATTTGTTATATGTTTATTCACTTGAAAAATTAAATTTATATTATCTTAGTTCGTAAGAATAATTGTTCATTGACCGAAATAAATGAAAAAAAGTTTCTGAGTTCTGAAAAACTCAAGAGGGTTTTTGAATCATTATTAATAGATTCATGTTAATTTTTTATATAGGAGTATGTACGACTGTTGAAAGTTTTTAAAACTAACTTAACTTTCATGAACCATTTTATTCCATTTGAGTTGGATTTCAGCTAGTCAATTATATCGGAAACATACAACATAAATTTTATCAATGCAATAACTCTTAATCATACATTATAATGTAGTACTTGTCGTAGGATTTTTTTTTTTTCGTTGCCTCGGTCATTAGTTATAGGCAAAATAATAACAAATTTTTGGTCGAAAATTGTTACTTTACTTTTGGAAGTCCACAATTTTGTCAAAAATAGTATATTTTCAAAATCGGCTACGACAAGTGCTAGTTTTAAGTATATCGTTTAATAATCTTTTTAATTTTTTTGTTACACATGCATTTTGGAGGAGCAATCTTGGTCACCGCTTTTCACTTTTTTGTTTAAATCGCTCTATAAAAAATGCTATATCTACCTTATTATAAATTTTTTTTTTATTAAAAAGATACATAAACATATTCTTGAAAGTGTATATTTTTAGGTGCAAAAACTTTCATTCAAATATTAAGGGATATTTTTTTGTATTCCTTCAAAAAATTCACAAACATGACCTTTTTTCAGCATCTGGGTGTATAATCCCCCTTAATTTATTTACGTTAACATTTTTATGTTTATAACAAATATGAAATATCATTTAATATCTATATAAAACAAAGTCGGGTTTGTTACACCATTTATAACTCAAGAACGGCTAGACCGATTTTAATGATCTTTTATTTGTTGGATTTGTGTTCATCCCGAATAGCAGAATAACTTTTAAAATATCGGAAAAACTCAGGGGGCGTGGCACCTCCCATACAAATTAAATCTTCTATATCGAATAGCTTTGGAATTATAGGTCGTACAGCAACGGAATTCGGTATTCGACCTTAATTTTTACTTGACGTTATACTGGTAAAATTTTATTGGCGTTGAACGAAGGGCGTGACACTTTTTCAGCTGCCCAAATTTTCAGTATAACTTTCAAGCTATAAGTCATACATTACTGAAACTCGGTTACAACGTTTTATTTAGTCACAGTCATTTTTTTGCCACTTTGTGATATCCTTCTACTGGAAAACTGGGATGGGCATTAGAAAAGGGGTATGGCTCCGCCCATACACTTAAAATTTTTGATATCAGATAGCTTTGGAACTAAATGTCGTATAACAACGAAATTCAGTATGGAATTACTATTGGGTGATATCCTTCTTCTAGAAAACTGAGACGGTCATTGAACAAGGGGGTGTGGCTCCGCCCATACAAGCTAAATTTTTGATATCGAACAGCTTTCAGTATGGAGTTACTTATTGGTCAGGCATTTCTACTGAAAAACTCGCACGGGCATTGGAAACGTGGTGTTGCTTCGCCCACACAAGCTAAATTCAATTCAATATACTTTACTGCAAAAACTAACTTTATTCTGGCATTTAATAATCAAAATCAAATCTTCTAAATGAGTAAAAATTTCTTCATGTAACATTTCGAAACTTTCTGCAATGGCCAAAGTTTTAGTAGCATCTAAAATCATCATCTGGGACGATTGCACCATGGCGCACAAACGCGAGTTATGACCCCCACCAGCACCCACACATCAGCAGCACCACTAAAGCCACCCAGAACATTCAACTCAGTTTATTAACCCACTTAAGTAAAAATGTTTATATTAAGAATTCTGTAGAATTAATTTGCCAATCAACTTTTTGTTTATTTAACTTCTTGGAACTCAATTGCTACATTGTAACACCAATAATCAATATTCATACAGTCATCAATATTTCAATTTCAACATTTCTTCACTATATTACATTGTTGCATTCTTTTGCAGAATCGACAATTTAAAGTTCTTCTTGTAAACTCATGTTTAATTTTAAGTTCAGAATAAATTATAACGTCGTAAGAAACAGTCGTGTTTTATTTATCGTTGCCAAGTTGTGGAGGCAACTAAAACTTACATTTTTTTTGTGCTAATCTCATACAAGGAACTTAACTCGCGCATTGGAAGCACTTAACCGAACATTGCAAGATCTGCGCAATAGCTCGAGATGTTTTAGAGGCGCAATGTTTTTATTGTCTGGTGATTTCCGCCAAACACTACCGGTCATTCCAAGATCGACTGCTGCCGATGAAATAAACGCTTGCCTCAAATCATAAAATCTGTGGCGCTATGTGAAAAGGCTTCAGCTGACATCAAACATGAGAGTTGCATTGCTGAACGATCCATCTGCTGAAGATTTTTCTAAGCAATTGCTGACTATCGGTAATGGCCGTGTTCCTGTCGACGAATCGAGCGGGTTGATTTTGTTTCCTCAGAATTTTTGCAATTTCGTCTCTTCGAAAGATGAGTTCATCAATAAAGTATTCCCGAGCATCATTGTAAGCCACAAAAATAACATATGGTTGAATAAGCGAGCAATTTTGGCGGCTTAGAACAAAGATGTGGATGACATAAGCTTCGTAATTCAGAATCAAATCGTTGGAACTCTGCACTCATTTAAATCTATTGACTGCGTAACAAACGAAGACGAAGCCACCAATTATCCAACTGCCTGGCTGGATGTGCCTGCCTTACCACCGCTCAATTTACAACTGGAAGGTTGGCTCGGTAGTCATCATGTTTCGAAATATAAACCAACCAAAACTATGCAATGGAACGCGTTTGGTGATAAGAAAACTGATGATCAATGTCATTCACGCAATAAAACTCAAAGGAAAATTCAAAGGTGAGGAGGTTCTCATTCCGAGGATTCCGATGATCCCAACTGATATGCCCTTTCAGTTTAAACGAATTCAATTCCCGATTCGTCTTGCATTCACCATGACGATTAACAAATCACAAGGCCAATCCCTTAGTGTTTGTGGTCTGAATTTAGAAAATGCATGTTTTTCTCATGGTCAATTGTACGTGGCATGTTCACGTGTCGGCAAACCCTCCGCTTTATTTGTTCTTGCACCTGATAACAAAACGAAAATTGTCGTATATCACAAGGTGCTTCACTGAAGACAATCAACCCTAGTGCACTTCATGCAGCAAAATACATAGCTTCAATAAAGTAAATGTCTTGCTGATACGCTATTGAAATACTTAAATTTTGTACTTAATAAACTATTACTTAAGAAATGTTTTGTATTAATTTTATCACATTAATCTAAATTAATAAAATAAAGTCGGGTTAGTTATACCATTTACATATAACATATAAAGATCGGCTGGACCGATTTAAATAATCTCTTATTGGATTTTTCTTTGCCCCAAATAGCAAAATAGCTTTTAAAATATCGGACTAATTCACCGAAAAAAATGATATGAAAGTTAATTATCTACCAATACGCCAAATTTTTGGAGCGAGCGAGCGAAGCTCCCATGGAACAGCTTGTTTGAAAAATGTTGGACAGAGCATAATTTCTAAATGGGTTGACCGATTTTAAAATTTTCTTTTCTAAACTGTTCTACTCCTCTAGAATTATTTCTTAACGAAGCCAAAATTTCGAAATTCTATTTAGTTTATAAGTTAGTTGAAAAATATTTCCATATACAAGTTGTTGTTGTTGTTGTTCGCTGAATTCACTTTGTTTCAGCTTACAGCTTCTCATTACTTTTGTTGTGCAAATAAAACAAATTTATGTTTTTGTCAAAAAATCGATCATCATGAAAGGACAAGTTCGCGTTTGTTCGTCGGTGTACGATTAGAAAGTATTAATAAAAGTGAAAAAAGCTAGTGTTTAGAACATTTCGCATACATTTTTATTAACTGATTATTAATTTGGCGTATCTATATCTTTTGTATTGTAAGTAATTTATATTAATCTGATGAAAATTTATAGAACCATTCAAATTTCTATACAAACAAAACAAAAATACATATCGCTACCTTAATATAGAAAGGCCCTAACTAATTTTTTTTTTCAAAATAAATTTTTTTTACAGATTTTTGCAAAAAAAAAATTGCTATGGAAAAAAATTGCTGCAAAATGTTGCTACAGCATTGAATTGGTTAGTGTCTTAAATAAAAAATACATTTCAAGAAAATTCGGACCCGCAAAATTAGAATTTTTATTAAGTTTTTTCCATCTCCTGTAAAGTAAAAAAAAATGAGTTAGGGCCTTTCTATATTAAGGTAGCGATATACAGAGTGCCCAGTGTAAGAGTACGAATATTTACGGAGGTTAAAGAGCTGATCGAGTGAAGCAACAAATCGTATGGAAGGGGAAGGGGTCGATTTTCGCATCCTTAGGCGTGACGGGATTAACTGTTATTTCATGACTTTGATGCATACTATTGTTCAGGGTTTAAATTGCTGCTGCTAAAGTAGCAAAAGCATCAAAGTTTTTACTTTGGCTGCGCTTTAGCTATTTATTTTGCAATTTTTCATAAATAAATTTTGCTTCGGATGCAAACTACGAAAGAAACAAATAGTTTCAGCGGCAGCGAGCGTTCGGTTTTTCAGTCGTGCTGCAATTTTGGAACATTATCGAAGCCACAGCAACAGCAAGATATCGCATTTTGAAGTCGTCTTCTTGCTGTTGCTGTCGCTTTTTAACACTTTTCAAGCAGGCTTTACAGTAGTAGCTATCGATTTTGGAATGCGGTGCTGCAGTGCTTTATGCAGAGTCGTGCTGTAGCTGTTTGCACTCGCTACGCTGCTTGTAATATTAATGTAGCTTCGGCAGAGAATGATGAATGTTTTCATGTTAAAAGTAAATATTTATAATGTTTATCTTCGAATTGAATTTATGTTTAACAGGATTCAAGATAATCTCCTGAAATTTTTCAACCCGCACTGCACAAAATTTATAAGAAACTGACAAAATTTTTAACACAAAAAACATTCATCATTCTTTGCCGATGCTGCTAAAAAAGGGTACGTAGTGCTGTTCTTCGGAGATTTCAATCAACTGCAGCCAGTTGGAGATATCCCACTTTACGTGAATCCGAGGTCAGGTGATGTTACCGCCAATCAAGGTCGATTAGTCTATCGTCAAATAAGCAAAGTGTTCGTATTGAACCAGATAATAAGATAAATTCGACCAGAACAACAAGCTTCAGGGAATGTTTACTAAGAGTATCAGAACGAGAACTGACTCTACAAGACTACGACCATGTTCCATCAGTGTTAATTTTTTTCGAATTAAAATGTGTTAAGATTAATCTCGAAGAACGCTGAAATTGAAGAATATGACATTAAGAAGCTCAGAAATGTTGGCAATGCTGTAACAACCATCAATGCTTTACACAATGACCCAAATTTACACAAATTGTTTGAGGCAAAATCGTTTTACTTCAGCTGGTCTGTGCAATGGCAGCATCGGTGAGGTTGTTGAAATTGTTTGTACCTTTGTGAAAGTGCCGATTTATAGAAGAATTTCCTTTGTGCATTTTGGTCACGTTTCCCAATTATTCTGGACCAAAATACAACAACTCTAATGTTTTACCTATTCCTCCTGTAGTAAGTAGTATCATTTAAAAAAGGATCAAACAATTTTACTCGCAAGCAAGTTCCACTACAACTTGCTTATGCGATTAGTATTCATAGATCGCAACGATTAACACTCGATCAAGTAGTTGTCGATATTGGAGAAAAATAATTTGCTTTAGAAATGGCATATGAAGCATTCTCAAGGGTTCTTAGTATAAGTGGTTATCCACCAGCTATTTCTTATGATCGGCTTTAAAAAAATAAATGACAAGAAGGGGTTGGTTGAGAAACGCCAAGAATTAAATAAATTAATGAATATGCAATATATTTAAATAAATTAAAATTTTTTCTGTATTAAAATGTTTATGAGATCGGGTAAGTTTATTCATTACGCAAATCTCCCTAACAATGACAAAACGAAATATGTCAATTTTTTGAGACAACACAACATTATATCTTTACTTTTATTGCTTTGGGAAAAGTTTATTAGAGCGAGCGACCCAACTTAAATGCATCTTCAACGTACCAATTTATGTAGCCAGCTTACGCGTTTGCTAAGCAACTGCTACTCCTAGTTTGCTCTTTCACAAAAAAAGAACCATACATTGAAAAATTAGAGAGTTAAAATGTTCCACTAAAATGTTTCTCGTAATATTAATTCTAAATGTGCTAAACACATCGTATACCAAAAACGTAAGGGTCACATTGTTTCGGTTGCCTATTCACTATGAGAATGTTCAAAAGGGGGATAAATTGAACCCCCTTCTAAAATAAAACTCAGACGTAAACTTTCAAAACGCCGATACACGTATATTTTTTTTTTTTTTTTTTTTGATTCCGTCTATCAGAATCCGTTGGCGGAACTTTGGTATTTTGGAAAAAAAAATGATTTTGTTGTTCAGTGTTATTGGTGGTTATCAATAAAAAATGTACCAAATGTACAAAAGGTGTGTTGCCGCCGTTTCTAAATTTCTAAGAACTACAGAAACAACAAATTCAAGATTTCATTAAATTCATTTTCATACTTTAAAAATAGTTAATAAGGCAATATTTGTGGCCAACTCTATTCTAAACAGCTACCTCGAAGAACGATTGTATTTTATTTTCTCACTAGTTCACCTCCGCTCATTCACACTCCAGTGATTTGGAAAGTGTAGGCCGAGCTCAGTTTCAGCACAAAGACACGGAACATTTATCATCTTGGCATGCAACAAAAGTGATGTTGCCACTTTTTATTAAAAAACAAAAAAAAAACAACAGGCAGTCAAGAAAGAAATAGTGCTGTTGTTTTTCCACAACCCAGTTGACCCAGTGTTGCTTAAGTTGTTGTTGTTATTGTTGTTCTAAGGGCGTCTTAAGAGCTTTTTGGTGTGCGATAGTTAACACAGCCAGCATTTAGTTGGTTTTACAGCATCTTTGTGTCTACTGAAAATACAACTTTTTGTTGTTACAGTTATTTTCCTTGTTCTTGTTGCTCTAACAAACGGATTTATTGCATATGCCTAAAAGTCTTATTTTTCTTCAATTGAAACTTAAATGTGGGTCATCTTTATGGCAAGATGTGCTTTTAGCTTGTTGTTGTTTTTGTTATTAACAAAACTTTTGTTAAACAAAAATCGTTTATGCAAGTTGGTAAGAGATGCACAAACAGATTACTTAATCTGTGTGTCTGTGTTGTGTGTGTTTGTGTGTGTTTGTGTGTGTTTGTTGTGCAGCAGCAGCACAACTTATATTTCACTCAAAAAGAAGAAGGAACAAGTAGAAAAAAACCAAAAATGTACCAACTTGTATTTGCCAGATCGCATTGGTCAGATACAACTAAACGTTGCTGTAACTGCTGAGTTGCAAAACCGTTATTGTTGCCGCTAATTAACATAAAAATTTGCAACAGTTCAGATATTGCTTTGCTCTCAGCTTATGTCGATCTGACGCTTCGTCATGACAGTCTAAATGACTGACTTTTCTCATTGTTGTAGATTGATTATTATGCAAATATTGCATTCTTCGTCTATTGGCCACAATATATTTTATACGCTTTTAATAAGACTAAAAAATTTCTCAAGCTCAAAATGCGTTGCAGTTTTTTTTACAGAAATATGTATCTAATGCAGGCGCGTACCCAGAAATGAATTTCGGGTGTTTTTCATTTTTTTTTTTACTTGTTTCAATTTTTTTATATTATACTAGCTGATATACCCGGTGTTACTCGAGAGTCACTTATATAAACATTTTAACATACACTTCTCGATTAAATGTTTTTTAAAATCGGGAATATTGAAAAACATGTTGAATTTTATTTGAATTTTATTTTATTTAATTTTATTTATCTACCGTTAGAAAGGTAATTGAACGAACATTAATCCAAAAAAGTTTAGGAAAATTTTTGTTGTTGGTGGTTCCATCTCTTGCGGTGAGCTAATTGAATTCAAAGGGGTACGAAAAACATATTTTAAAAATTAAAAAGAATTTTGTATATTTACTTAATCTTAAAGCAAGCACAATTACCTTTTCAACAAAATAAAAATTATGGTGGGACTCAATGCGTCCTTGAGATATGGACATTTTAACGTCTAAACAAAGATTAATATTAAAAAACATATTGAACTTTTTAACAAAAAAAAATTTTAATGAAATATATTAAAAACAGCGGAGTTATTGGCATTAAAAGTAAAAACTTTGATTTTCATATAATTTTTTTCTCATTATTAGCTATCAATGTTTTATGAAAATTCGTTGTGCTAAAAATGATTGTACCTACTAAAGTTTCTATTAGCTGCGTTTTTTCATTGGAGATCAGGATCATATAATCGCATTTGCAAGCAAAGCAAAAACAACAAAAAGTTCAGCAAGTGAGCTAGACATTTAAATTGATCCAATTCTATGTTTTTAAGTGTTAATGACGCTAGATGACGCTGCGACTGAAAAAACTGGCAGTACTGCATTATTTTACTTTTTAAAAGTTTGGTAGCAATAGCATTTTCGCAAAATATTTCGCAAAACTTATCTGCTGGCTGTATAAGAACATCAGATATTCTTCTGTAAGCAGAAAATAGCGCCACCTGTCTGTAATCCCAAACGTGTGGGGTTAAATTTGAAGAAACTTTTGAAAAAACAGTATTCAGCTTTTCACCGCAAGGTGTATGTATAGTCTGTACCCACACATCTTACAAATGTGGCGCCATCTATCTGTGAATTTAACGCACAGATCAAAACTAATGAAATATTTGTGCTGACCAGATGCGCATATGTTCTATTATATCGCCATATAGCTAAAACTGATTACATGAAAATATTAACTGTAACAGCATTCTTATTCACAGTCATTTTTTCGATAAAATTGTGATATATATACAACATTTAAAGTACCATTGATAAAGAACTAAGTGACAACGGTGACACAATAGTGAGAAAAAATAGAGCCATCACAACAAAACAAATTTAACAGGAGGGGAGCGGATGGTGGGGAGGCAAATAATAAGTAGATCACTATAAAGAAGATTTTATATAATCCAAAATAATCGTAATTACTTTAGACACACAACTGCATTCTTAGAGATAAATGGGCACGCTCAAACTGTATAGAGAATTCTAACACAAAACTAAGTTTTATTAATAGTCTGGTATGAAAAAATAGATTTTTAGCCATAACTTTTGATTGGAAAGAGATATTGGGGTAATTTTTTCACAGAAATTATTTTTGAGACTTGACTTTTTTTTAAAAAATATAAAAACAACATTTTGGAAAAAATAAATTTCGCGAAAAAAATCAAAGGGGGTACCCTTGTTGTTTTGATGACAAAAACAGTAAAATAATTTTTGCGCTTAGCTGGAAGAATTTTTGCAAATAAATGCTATGTCATATGAAAGGTAGCCAGATGTGCAATTTTTAATTGATTTTGTTTTTACAACAACAACAATTTTTGAGTCATTTTTTGAGTAAAAAGTCAATATTTTGGACCTTTTTTGACATAATCATAAAACATATATACACTGACTTTACGGTACAGTTCAACCTATTTTTGTAAAGTGATTTTATTGATCTTTTGAACAAAAAAAATTTGAATGAAGTATAGTAATGGACAGCGGAGATATTTGCATCGAAAGATCAAACTTTGATTTTCATGTCGTTTTTTTCTCATTCTTAGGCAACGATGTTTTATGAAAAAGTCGTTGTACAGAAAATTTCTCCAATTTTGAAGATATGTGAGTGTTTTTGATGTCAAAATAACAAAAAATTTTTAAAATTAAATACACAAAAGTCTCCGTTGGTAAAAAGTTTTATAATAACAAAATTACCGTTAGTTGAAAAATTTCAGAGGGGGCGTGGCAAAAACTAAGTATGTAACATTTTAAGTTGAGATAAGTTTAATATGTGTAACTAGTTTGAGCAAAATCCGTTGAGCCGTTTAGATTTGTATAAAGGCCAAACAAACAAGCAAACAAACAAACAAACAGAAAATGAGTTTTATTACTATAGATAATATACTAGTATTCCCCGGCAGATGTTGAATGTTAAGAAATGCCCAATATATTCACCATTTTTAGTATAGCTGCCGAAAGTAACCATATAAACTAAATTACCAAATTTTAGTCTAATACGATCAAAACCGTGCGAAATATAGCATTTTTGTTGTTTTGTAAGCGGTAAAAAGGGGTGCAGCAAAATTGTATCCCTCAAACCATCTCGTACTCAAAACAAATCGACTGCAAAAATTTCAGCTAAATTTTAGCTTAAGCCTGGCGCACTTTCTTCACGCTGACCTTCAGAAAAGTGAGTTTAACTAAAGTGGGACAGGCCTATTTTTAGTGCACTTGCACTAAAAATATTTTAGTTTATAGTAACCATATAAACTAAATTACAACATTTTTGTATTACAAATAAAACATTTTCATTGGTTTGTGGGCGGTAAAAGGGGGCGTGTAAACAAATTTTTAGTACAGTTGCTGACAGTAACCATACAAACTAATCCAAAATTTGAGCACAATCGACCCAGTAGTCAATTTTAATGATTTCTCAAAAAGTGAGTGTGGCTATGTAGCTCCCATTTTTAGTGCAGCTTCCGAAAGTAACCATACAAACTTAAGTACCAAATGTAAGTCTTATACGCAGGCCTGTAGCCAGGGGAAAAGGGGGCAATACCCCCCCTACTACAAGCGTTTGCCCCCCTGGCCAAATGAGACAATGTAAAACTTTAATTTAATAATTAATATGCATTTTGTTGATATACTTGTTTATTGCTTTAAAATTAGTTTAGTTTAAAATAACAAAAAATATACACATTCACCTTATTCATGACTAAAATATGTATATGAAATTTGTTTAACAAAATTCAAATTTCTACTAATAAAATAAGATTTGAATTTTAAAAATTTTTTAACCCGCATCCATAGGAACTTTCTAGAAATGAAAAGCACGTTGTGCACCAATTTGATGCAGATACAAAAAGAATACATAATTCATTGAAATGTTTTTAATTTGTAAAGTTTTTGTATGCATGATGAATGTTTATTAATTTTAAAATAAGAAAAAACTGCAAATCTTAATTCTAGCAAAAATTTTAAAAAGTAAAAGATTAAAATCAAAACATGCATGTTTGTTCTTAGTATATAAATCTGAATAAAAAATTTGCATTTGCATAAAAAATGTCTTATAGCGCATTCTTTACTAAAAAAAAGTCTGACCTCACAGAATGCAGAGTTTTTTAGATTCTGACCTGAATTTACAGAATGTTGACTTCTTTTGAGCTGAGAAAAGAACGGAAAAAATGCAAAAAAAATTTTTTTTTCATTTGATATTGGCTGCACTGTTGTTTTGAATTCCGATTTATTTACGATTGAGGCTATATTTAGTGCGGTACTGCATGTAATTTTTAAGAAATACTCATCGAGCTTTAAAATTTTATTAAAAGTAACCACTTTAATCAAAATTGTTTTGGATTCAATTTAAAAAAATGTTCAAAATTGGAGCATTTTGCTTCTCACAATTGTCAAAGCATACAATATTACTGTCAAAATTCTTTTTTTTTTGTTGTTTTTATGTTGGTATTACTAGAGAGCAGAATGCAGAACCGCCGAATTTTACAGGTCAAAAAATTCTGCATTTGTTATACTTTTGCGGTCAGAATTTTCGAGAAAAGAACACGATTTAATTTGAGGTCAACATTTTTTTTAGAAAAGAACGGAAAAAATGCAGAACTCTTGAAGAGATCAGAAAAAATTTAGAATTTTTTCCAGAAAAGAATGCGCTTTTATACATAAGTTAGTACATTTCGCTACTATTTCTTATATTTCTAGCCACTTTAAATAAATTTTGTATTTTTACCTTCATTTTATTACAAAGTCCTGAATTAATTTTTATATTATTTTTTATGTATTAATCTCATGTATAAAAAGATCAACATATCCATGTAAATACTTTAAAATTAACTGTTTTTTAATAAATATGTGTAATGTATTCATTTCACATGTTAAAAAAATTGTTTTTTTTTATTTAAATGAGAAAACAAAAAATTTCCCCCCCCCCAGAATTCATGCCAGCTCCCTCTGTCTTATTGGTCTGGCTACAGGCCTGCTTATACGACCAAAACTGCTTGAAATATAGCATTTTCACTGATTTGTGGACGAAAAAAGGGGGCGTGGAAGGCAATTTTTCGTACAGTTGCTGACAGTTACCACGCAGTAAAAAATTTGAGGGTAAATTTTATATTTTTTATAACATTTGTGGGGTATAAACTTTTTTATTCCAAATAATTTATAAATTGTATACCACTCAATATTATAAAAAAAATAAAACAAATAAAATTTAAAAATTTTATATGGATATCATGTGTAAATCGAAATATATTCTGGTTCGAAAGAAAGAAAAATGCACCGAAATCGGGAAATTAAAAAATATAGTGGTTTCGATTGGTATGACGAGAAAAATGGTCTGGAAAAATTTATAAAATTTGATAGTATAACTTTTAAAACATTTTTGGTTTGGATGTATATATATACAAAATAGTATAAAATTTGTGCTCATATTTCTTACTGTGCACATAAACCAAATTGCCAAATTTAGGCCTAATACGATAAAAACAT
Source organism: Dichetophora obliterata (assembly GCA_963920525.1). Lineage (NCBI taxonomy): Eukaryota > Metazoa > Arthropoda > Insecta > Diptera > Sciomyzidae > Dichetophora > Dichetophora obliterata. The sequence continues at coordinate 240,603,429 of OY986435.1, read as the reverse complement.
CCGATATATAGCATTTTTATTAATTTGTGAACGGTAAAAAAGGGCTTGGAAACCCATTTTAAGTACAGTTGCCGACAGTTACCATACCAACGAAATTATCCAATTTAAGTCTTCTACGACCAAAACCTCTGAAAGAAAGCATTTTCGTTGATTTGTGGGCGGTAAAATGGAGTGTGGTGTTTTTTTTAGTACAGTTGTCAACAATAACCGTACAAACAAAATTAACCATCTCGTCCAATTAACCATCAACCATCTCGTACCTGAAACAAATCGACTGCCCAAATTTAAGATCAATCGGTCCATGAGTTTTGGACTCACACATCGCATCACACAGACAGACACACACATCGTTTTGTTTTTATATGTATAGATATATATTTTTGGGCGGTAAAAATGGGCGTAAAAACATTTATATATAGTGACCGTCTCTTGGAGCACCTACACAGCAAGTTTCACTATAAAAATGTGTAGAACTCCGGAATTGCCATGATTTCGAAAAAATGGGCGTATATATATTCCGACCATGCCCATTTTTTGTACAGTTACCGACAGTAACTATCTGAAGAGAATTACTTAATTTTAGTTTTTCACGATCAAAACCGCCTGATATAAGGAGCGTTTTTTACAAAGTGATACAAGTTTAAATCATAACAAAACATAGTAATATATTTTTAATGTCAATGAAATGAACTTTATTGGATAGAAAATTTTATGACATTAATGTTTAAATATGATTTTGGCCATGTGGCAGCCACGGCTGCCGCGTACAAGGCGCAATCTGGAACACCAAGTTTCACGAACTTTTCGCAACATTTGCGGCCGTATCTCACCGATAACTCTTCGAATGTTGAATTCCAGGTGTTCAAGTGTTTGTGGTTTATCGACGTAGACAAGTGACTTTACATAACCCCAAAGAAAATAATCCAATGGGGTTAAATCACACGATCTTGGGGGCCAATTAATTGGGCCATTTCGTGAAATTATTTTTTCCTCAAAAGTTTCCTTGAGTAAATCAATTGTAGCGCCCGCTGTGTGGCATGTGGCTCCGTCCTGTTGGAACCACATATCAGCACGATTCATGCCAGCTAATTGAGGTACGAAAAAACTTCGAATCATGTTCCTATACCGTTCACCATGGACAGTAACATTCTGACCATCATCGTTTTTGAAGACATATGGGCCAATGACTCCGCCAGCCTATAAAGCGCACCAAACAATAATTTTCTGTATATGTAATGGTGTTTCGACAGAAGCTTGAGGATTCTCCTCACTCCAAATACGACAATTCTGTTTATTTACGTACCCATTCAACCAAAAATGGGCTTCAACGGAAAATAAAATTTTCCATGGAAATTCAAGATCAATATCAATTTGTGCTTCAGCCCATTCGCCGAATTGGTGGCGCATACGATGGTCGTTTGGCTTTAATTCCTGCACAAGTTGAATCTTGAAAGGTTTTTAGCCAAGATCTTTTCGTAAAATCTTCCATAAAGTGGAAGGATACAACCCCAGTTGCTGAGAACGGCGACGAATTGATTGATTAGGATCATCTTCAATGCTTTCCTGTACAGTGGCTACAGATTCTTCAGTGAGCACTGTTCGGCATCTCACGGGATACACATTGTCAGTCACAGTAAATGTGGTCTGAAAACGATCTATTGTTCTTCGAATTAGCAGCTCTGGAGAACGATTATGTACGCCATAAAATAAACGAAGTGCATGATAAGTTTTACGAACAGAACCATTATTTTGATTAAAAATTTCCACAATTTGCACATGTTGCTCTGGTGTAAGTCGATCCATAACAAAATGTCAAAGCAAATTTAATAAAAAACAACTATGAGCTGTTAAATGGGTGATCAAGTAAAGCAATGATGCCAACTCAAAGTTGTATCACTCTATAAAAAACACCCTTTTTTTGGTTTGTGGTCGATAGCGCAAATTTTGTTTGTATGGGAGGTACCATGCCCCCTCGTTCAATCGTTACCATACCTCACAGGAACACTCTCAAGATGTGGCTTCAGTTTCCCTGAAAATTTCATAGAGATCGGTTCAGCGGTTTTGGAGTCGGAATATTACTGAGAACATGTTTTAAAGAACTGTCTTATGCGGTATGCCTAGCAAATTTACAGAGAGGGTCACTTTTGTTTTCAGCAAGATTCTTTTTCAGCCCAAAAGGCAAAAATCGGTCAGAGGTGGTGCAGAGCAAATCTGAGAAGAAATGTTTTATTTCTGTTGAAGCAATGCCCTCCGTCATTCTCTGGACTTTTCTATTTGGGGTATAATGCTGAGCAAATTAACGGACATAAACAAATGACGGTAGATAAACTTAAGCGATGATCAATGAAAATATCAGATGATACACCTGAAAACCAGATGCATGCCGCATGCTCGTCTTTCACAAATTGTTTTAAATTTTTAAAAAAAATTAATGGTGAAAGATTCGAGTTTAACGATGAAGAGTTATAAAGAATGCTTAAAATAAAAAATAAAAATTTTTGTTTAATAAAGTTTATACAGTGCTTTTGATTTATGGCAAAAAACAAGTGCGACAGTTATTTTGATGATAAATGATAATATATATTTTTTTCGGGCTAGTGCATTTAAAATTTCTTCCGTGGTCACTTTCACATCCCTGTAAACGCTAAGAAGAGCTAACTCACTGAGCTTTTCTTCTCCAGTTTAAATTCAACAAAATGCCTTTAATATCAATGCATGATTTGTTATACAAAATTTTTAAAAATGTGTATGTTTAAAAAACCACAATATGTTATAAAAAAATTTGCATTACACATATTTCATCAAAGTAGGAACAAATTGTTTTCAATAGGGCAGTTCACGATCTTGTTGCATAGTTGCAAATGCAAAATAAACAGCTTTTACAAAAACAAAAAGCATATGTAGCAAAAGCTTTTCAATGCTTTTTGTTTTTGTAAAAGCTGTTTATTTTGCATTTGCAACGATGCAACAAGATCGTGAATTGCCCTAATATGTCGCCCATTTCATATTGAAGTGTTGCACTTACCATCTCCGATTTGTCTCAAAGCTTGTGCTTAGATTAGTTTATTGTTTAGAAAACCAAATCCGGAGTTTGAGGTTTTGAGATTTTTTCGCGGACCCATTGCCATGCGAATGCCAAAATAGGGTTTATTTTGAGACAACGTAGCTCAGTCAATTTAAATGCGATTTTGGTAAATAGGGCATCATTGGAAATTTGAATTTGAGGAAAAAATATTAAACTTCTGAAAAAAATTACAGTTACATGACCCATTATTAATTTCGAACTTTAATACCATGCCAGCAACAGGCGCTATAATTTTTTTTTTATATGCATTATTTTAATTTTGTTACGTTCCATTATCTTTCCAAAGATATGAAATGAAGGTGTGTTCTTTAAGGGTTCAAAAGTAATGGCGTAAGAACGTTTTCAACGAATTCAACTGGCGTTTATATTTATTGTGAAAAGACTACATACAACACATAGAGACTTAAAAATTGTTTTATGTAAATAATATAAAAAACAAATTTTTAAAGTGCATGTTTTGTTTGTTTTTAAACGCATCTTTTTCTCGCTAGGTGGCATAAAAAAGTAGTCCTTTTCAGCCGGTGTCAAGATATTTTGGTCCTAATTTATCGGAAACAAAAAAATCAAAGCATAAACTCAAAAAAATAAGCATAAACTAATGTAAGCAAAACAAAGGTATGGCAACAAAAGTATGAAAGGGAGAAAAACTGAGAAACTGACACTGAAATCTCATCGCCTCTATGGTGCTGTGCGCTGAAATGCGCTAGCACGGCGGCCCACGCTCGGGTTCGATTCCCGGTGGTGGTATCACAAAGAGGGCCGAAATTGCAATAAAATCAGCTAGTGATGTTTTCCTTTTCATATTGAAAATGTTATTGTTGTTGTTTCTTTGGAAAAATTCGTTAGAGCAATTATTTGTTCTAACCTGACCTCAAGCTCAATAAACGATTTTAAACTATCAAACAACTAGAATTTGTTTTTAAAATCAAGAATGCTTTAAACTATCAAACATTTAGAATTTTTATTTAAATCATAGAAAATTAACGTAACAATAAATAACAAGGTCATATAGAAAACTTGCAATTGTAAAAAAACTATTGTTTTAAATTTAACTGTACAAACATTTGAGTTTAACTTTAATACAATTGTTTCAAGCTCTATTTTAAAAACAAATTTATTTAATCTGAACACAGTTTCATTAAATTTTTAACACATATTCCCTCAGTGTACTTAAAAAAGAAAAAGAGGTTATAGTCGGCTTTTGTAGTCTAGTGGAGAGTGCGCTAGACTATCAACCCAGAGATCTCTGGTTCAAATCCGGGCTCGAGCATGGTTCTTTTCACTTTCTTTGTTCTTTCCTATATTTAAAAAATTATGGAAAACTAAAAATCCACAAATAAATTGTGGAAAATGTGGAATTAAAGGACAATAACACAACTAAGGGCTGGAAATGCTTGTCAAATTGTCTTTGACAGTTGTTTCGCCTAATAAATAATTCACGTATGGTTCCAATCAATTCCTCTAAATAATCTATCCCTTTCCGTTCAGGTCAAAGACCAAAACTTGTTTGTATAAGGCGCATGCCTTGGTTCTTTGATCTTTTCTAAAAAAAAATTTAAGTCTATATACTATAGTCTTTTCACAATAAATGTTTTAAATTGAGTCTTTTAACCCCCAAAACCTCCCTGCGTACGCGCCTGATCTAATGTTTTGACTTTAAGCAGCGAGCCTGGTTTCTGAACATTTTCTCATAATCACTTGAAATGAATGAAAAAATATGAATGCGTGAAATAGAAAAAAAAATTTATTTGTTTAATTTTTGCTATAGTTTAGGCTAATTGTTGAAAACTAGGTGTTGATTTTGTTGCAGTTCTACCAATTGCTGTTCTACTTTTGCAAATGGGTGCAATTTTTTATACACTGAGAAAAAAACATACTTTAAAATTAAACAAAAAATTTTATAATAGAAATTTAACTCATTTGCGTTTCTGCAAAACAAAACTTAAAACAAGTGTGTTTAATTTTCAACTTTAAGCTCATTTCTCTTTTTTGTAGAATTTTTTCTTATTATTTTCTTCTAATAACAAAAAATACTTCGCTATCAGAGATTGAACTAAAAAATTATGTACAGTAAAATCATTGAAAATTATTGCCAGACAACTGAGACCCCGATTTTACATTTGAATGTTTGTAAATATTTTTGAATTAGTCTTACAAATATTGAACATAAGATGAGATAACTTCTGTGAACTAATTAATTATTTTGATATTGAAAATATTTCAAGCCTCAATGAAACGCAAACTTCATCAAATGAAGTCAAAAAATTTCTTATTCGGGGGGTCCCAGGGGTCGCTGATCACGAATCTGACTCCGAAAACTCGAAAAAGTTAAAAAAATGGCATCGAAAAAAAGGCGGTTTCATTTATTTGTTTTAAATTTAGTACCAATATTTTTAAATTATTTTTTATGATCTATTGAATAATTACATGAATTAAGATTGTGAGCTTTAGATCAAGTAAGTTTTCAAGAAGGCAACAATAACAACAACAACTCTGTATAGAGTCAATCACTTAGCTGACTAACTAGTCAGTCAGTTAACTAAATAGTCAGCTAAGTGATTGACTCTATACAGAGTTGTTGTTGTTGTTGTTGCCTTCTTGAAAACTTACTTGATCTAAAGCTCACAATCTTAATTCATTTTTAAATTATGTTTTAAAAGACTGGTTTTAAATATTTAAGTTTTTGCATTAAATTTTTCGTTTAAATAATTGTGTTTAAATTTAAAAATTTAACAATGAAAGCATATTTAAAAACATTGTTTTGAAAACAAAAACTTTTGTTTTAAATTAAACATTAAAAACATTTTTGTTTAACTTAAATGAAATTAAAGCTCTATTTCAAAAACAAATTCGTTTAATATGAACACAATTTCATTTAATTTTATTATTTTAATTATATTTCCCTCAGTGTATCTATTGTTGTGTTCATTAATATAAATTGTGCTCATAGAAAATTTTGAGAAAATCTTAAAAGGATCTTTTTCACACCGCATGTAAAAAGTAGGCGAAATTTTATTGAACCAAATATTTATACTGTAAGTTTATTGAAATATCTAATCATACAGGTTTTGATGGTTTTTTAAAAGCTTGAAATTATTTTCTTAATTTTCATTTAAGCATTTAATGTTGCATTTCGTCGCTGCGCCTACAAAAATGGTTATGTAATTTTTGTTTATTTTTTTGTTTATTGCATATTTTATTAACCCTATCTACAGCCCATACTTCTGCGTTTTCCGTTTTTTTAGATCTCTTTTGGTTTAGAAGTGATCAAAACAGCTAAGTGCTCGCAGTACTAGAAATGCTCTGAAAAAAATGAGTTTTTTTTTTGCTCTCCTGAAATGTTGCTGAAAAACACATAACCATTTTTGTAGGCGCAGCGACGATTTGAAAACTAAAAAAAAAGCATGGACTCTATTTTTTCGACAAAAATGCAAAAAACAGGCCGATTACGTAGTTCAATAAACTTTCACCATCAGACAAGTTCCAGGTGTTGTCGGTTAGTTTTCGGAAACTAAAAACTTGGAGCAGGCCGAATTCGGTGCTTTTTTTATCACAATAGGCCAAAGAACGCTTAACCCTCGAGAACTATCGTATATTTCACTTACGTCAGTACTATCGTTGGGTGTAATCCACCCATACTTAGTTAGTATCTGCTTTTCTCATCTGTCAAATGAAACTATAAAAATAATCAATTTGTTTTTAAGAATGATTACCCAAGTACTGAAAAACCACAATATTTTATATGTAATTCATTTTATTTTTTTTTTATATAATGGTTTGCTTAGGAACATAGCAATTAGATAAAAATATAAAAAATGCATTCTGCAAAATCAGTTGTAACTTTCTTAGTTTTTACGCCATGGTCCTTTGGTTAACTGATTTGGAAAGCTGAAAATATATATAAGAAAAAGTTATTTAATAGTTTTTTTCGGCACAAAGTAAAATTTTTATTCAAAAGTGAGCTAAATACTTACAAATTTTAGTTACTCATTACAGCTACTAAACATATCATCATAGATTGAGTTCGTATCTGGCAAAGTTGATTCATAGCAGTACGTACAGAGAGGGTAGGTGTAATTTTTGCAAATAAAAATTTCACATTTGCTGCATGTCGTCTTAGTTTTTCGGTCCTTTGCATTACCACATACCTGGCAGCGGGACTGTTTTATTCTTTCGGCTGGTGGAGGTATGTTCTGCTGTTCGTGTATGTTACCACATAACTGTTTGGCAAATTTTTGACAGCTTATTTTGAGGTTATTTGATAATGTGTTAATTTTGCTACGCTTTTCCATCTGTGGTGCAATGAGTCTGAATGCAAGATCTTTTATAAAAAGGGAACGCTTTTTATATTTCAGTGGTGGATTTTCAGTGCACAACAAAATTATACGTGCATTTATAGCAGCCAAGTTCATGAGTGTATAGAATGCCACCAAAGGCCAGCGATTAGAAGTTCTGGCTACATTATATGTAGCACATAACTGGTCAGTCGTATCGACTCCTCCTTTAGTTTTATTGTAAAAGTCAACTATTTCTGGTAAACACTTAGGTCCATCCAGTATTTTACCATCTCTATGAAATGAAGAGAGCAACAAAACACACTTATTCCGTTTTGGATTGTACGATAAAATCGAACCATTTTTTCTGAATCCAAAAATTGTCGACTTAATTATACAATCTTTGGGTTGAGAGAATGAGGGGGTAAGACACGCTTATTCATACGTATGGCTCACACTAGTGTCGACTTTTTTCCAACAAGTATTCTGCTAGATTGTAAGACGTAAACCAATTGTCAGTCGTTATATTTCGACCCGAACATTGAAGATGTTGGGTTATTCGTCTTACAACTGCTTCTGCCTTATTTGATAGATTGTATGGACCTAGTGGTTGTTGGCCGCAATAGATTTCCAATTTAGATGTGTAATTTTTTGCTGAATCTACCGTGGAAAATATCTGAATACCATACTTTGCTGGCTTATTAGGAATGTATTGCCTGAAACTGCAGCGTCCGTGAAAGCTTTCCAATTTTTCATCAACCGTGATATACCCTTTAGGAAACAAATCGCTTCAAAAACACTTGCAAAGCACTTTACAAAACCACAATAGCGCTTTGTTCTCGCTTTAAATAGAGCTTTATTTAACATTGTCATGTCATTGGAAAGAAGACCTTTGTTCTCGCTATGAAAAGTGATTCAAAAAAGCGCTTTGCTCTCCCTTCGGAAAGAGCACCTTTGTTCGCACCTGCATTCGCGACTTCATTTTCGATGGCGTATATTTTTGCCCGATGTAATATTTTACATTTACGTTTTGAATATCCAAACCACTTGCCACTTGCATTAGTGAATATATTTTCAGCCGTCGTTCGCGTTATTGGAAATGGGCCATTATGCCAAATAGTTCCATCTTTCCCAATGTATTGAACTACATCATTCTCTTCATTTTCATCAAATTCTTGCTCAGTTTCAGAGTCATGATTGCTCATTATTTCCTTATCACCGCTTTCATCACTGCTTTCACCACCAATATCTTGTTTTTTTATAAAAACATTACAATTTAACACTTTATAAACGTTTTAACCTTATTTTTTAATTTTTTATTGCAACACTTTTTCACGAATTGAACTTTTTGCATAAACAAGTGATGAATTATGATGAGAAAACAACAAGCGATGTTAGCGATGAGAGCACGATTAGTCAGCAGAGTAGATAACGAAAAATAACGAAGAATTTCGAAACCAAACAGCTTTTTTTAAGCTTAATTTGTAGCGGGAGCAAAGCACTTTTCAAAAGCACTATTCATAGGTAGAGTGAAGACCTTTTTACTTGCTTTTACATAAAGCACTTTAAAATTTCCGATAGGGTAACTTCTACAGGGAAAGTTTTTTTCACAATTTTGATTGAAAATTTCAAATATTTCTCGGATTGGGGCTAGTTTATCTAATTTTCGACGCTCCAGACGGGTGTTAACATCGTCGAAGCGGTAACTGGGCTAGAAAAGTGGCGGTAAATATTTCTAGCCAAGTACCATCTGAAGCCCATAAATCTCTTACGTTTACATGTGAAGACTTGTGTGGACCACCGTTATACAATAATGCAAATAAAGCATTTATTTCATCTCTATCTGTTATACGTGTATTTCTCAAATCTTTGTATTTTACTTGCACCTTCAAGATGTAAATGTTTGTTTTTTTCACAACAAGGTCCACAAAATTAAAAAAAATTTCCCAACTTTCAAACGGCGTAGTCACATTTTGTGACGTAGCTGTTACTTTGGGAGCATTAGTGAATATATTTTCAGCCGTCGTTCGCGTTATTGGAAATGGGACATTTTGCCAAATAGTTCCATCTTTCCCAATGTATTGAACTACATCATTATCTTCATTTTCATCAAATTCTTGCTCAGTTTCAGAGTCATGATTGCTCATTATTTCCTCATCACCGCTTTCATCACTGCTTTCACCACCAATATCTTGTTTTTGGTCCAAATTAACATCTGATAAAAGCGCCATCAATTCTTCTTTCAACACAGTAAAACATGCGTTGCTATGCGAGATTCAGTATTTTCTGAGAGAGGGGTGAGCGCAAACTTTCATACGCTCTTTAGTGTATAGCAAGGTATATTCTATTGCTATTTTTCGTACTTTCGAGATCAGACGAGAGTTTAGGCACGTACGTTTTCATTTCGGACTATTTAAATTTATCGGAGTTAAAAAAAACCAAGTTGCATGTAAATGTAATTAATGTAATTTTCGATTTTTGATGCACCTTGTTGCTTTCTTTGACATTTCGTTATTCTTATCAGTGCTAGTAAAGTTACTTCAACATAATTACACTACTCCAAAAAGTTTGGAATTTTCACTATAACACCCAGCGATAACATTTTTTATAGTGAATTTTTTCGTCGAATCCAAATAATGTAATATTTATTTTCGATTAGCCAAAAATTTTGATATTAATTGGCAAAAATTAAAAAAATACACTGTTGAGAGCAATAATTTACATAAACGCTTGTAAAAACTTTTATTTTCTTTCAATGAACTGTTGTATATTGAAAAGTATAGTCAAACCAAAAATTTTAAGGTATAAAATGTGCCAACAGTGTCAGTAGTACAGTTGTTATGGTCGAATTTACTTAAAAAAAGTTTTTTTCGTTTTTTTATAAACAAATTAAAAGTTTCAAAACCAATATCTGAAAATACTTTTAAGGGTGATAAAAAATTAGCTCTTCAATCTGATTTCATTAAAAAAATTTAAAGCATATATATTAAACCGGATCGCTTTTGTACGGGGGAAAAATCATTCGTTCGGGGTCTTAAAGTTAGAGGAACTCATAAAAACGATTTCTGGATACTTTTTTTCAAATTGTTTTGATCCGGTCTAATATATATGTCTATAGAAAAGTCGTAATTTACAAAATTATAGCATTTGAAGATACACATTTTAAAAATCTTTATTTTTTTATATATTTAGTATCACTAATTTGCAATACATGAATAAAATTTTTAAAGTGCCTTTTGCCTTGTTTTTAAAATAACTCAATTTAAAAATGTATTAAAAATTAATTTAATACAAAAAGCATACACTAAAGGAAAACACATACACATCTTATATGTATATGAGTTTTTTTGCAATTTTATTTCTGATTCCACCCTGAATCGTTTCAAGTGGAACCACGGTCTAACGGAAAAAGAAAAATATTAAAAAAAAGTTTTTTGTTGTCTCCAATAATGGGACATTCAATATAAAAATAAACTGGCCATTTCAGACCTTGGAAGGACTTTGACCTAGCTTCTATTGATCAATTGTGTTGTGCTTGTTATTAAATGTTTGATCACAAATGACCGAGAACTGGACCTACGTGTTTAATGCCGATTCCGAACGGCTTATGTTCTCAAGAAGCTTTACATGGCAATTTTTACTCTCTGAGGTTTGCCATTGTCTGCAGAGAGGTGACGACAGAACAGAAAAATTAATTCAATTGAAAAAACTTTTCTATCTGAGCTGGAATTGAACCCGGGCTACCACGGTTCTTTAGCTTAGGGGCCACGCACTCTACCCACTAGGCTACGGCCGCCACATGGGACATAATGGGACATTCACATATATATTTTTTCTAGCTGGCGAGACGACAACCCTTGGCGAAATTATGCCCTGGATCAGTTTGTGGATCATAGTATCAATTAGTCAATTTTTAGTGAGTCATTATGTTGTTTTTTTTTTATATGCGTTATTAAATTGTCTATGGACCATAATCTTACCAATAATCTTCCAAATTCTTACCAATACATTGCATATTGGATTATTTATCAATAAAAAAACGAAAATTTTCAGCAAAAATGACAAACAATTTTTCAAACGCCACCATTTTATTATTTTTTGATTAATTTCAATAAAACTTGTCTTTTCTATAATAACACTCTTACTAAACAGGAACATTTTTGATTTTTGGTTTCAGCTGACGCTCCTTTTTTAGTGTAAGCAAAATTTTTTTAAAAAGGTACTATTTTCTCTGCAATTAGGCTCAATCTGAAAAATTCCACTTTCATCCCTGGCTTGAACACATTGAAGACAGGAGATAGACAACTGATTGTAAAAATATTGTGGAACGTTTCAGCGATAGCGTATTTCTTCACGAGGCACACAAAAAAATGTTCCAATCTCTTTTTGAAGAGGCTTTCGATAAATTGCACAATTTTTTGGAGTTTAATTTTATTAATTAAATCAATTTAAATCACAAAAATTCACAACACAATTTCAATTGACAAGTTTAAGTTGTTTGCTTTGTTTTTTTTTTTCGTAAACAACGGAATTTGACAGCTTAGTTACCCACAACAAGAGACAATTGTATCTACTAACACTACCTCATTAAATATACCTTGGTGTATAACTTTTTCATTTGTTATCTGCCACTGCTCTACACTCTTGTGTGTGCCAATTCAAAAAAACGGAATATGATTTTATATTAGCGATCACATAATATATTTCATTACTGATTACTATCGTGGGTGCAAAACACCCACAATTTTGAAACACCATTACTATCGAGGGTGTAAACTACCCAAGCTTTTTAATAAACTGTCTTTATGTAAATATCACCTTAGATTAAACGAGTGCTTCTTAACATCAATAAACATTCAAATGAGGATTACATTATAATTTAGTGATGATTTTTATGAAAAATTATATACTTCTCTAAGAAATTCAGCCTTATGGGTGGATTCTACCCAGGCGATAGTCCTCGAGGGTTAAAGCCAATCGTTTGCCGTCATTATTTTGCTAATTGTATGGGAGGTAGTAGTGGCAGTTTGACCCATTACGCTAATTTTTTTGTAGCTGTAATTATTTTGATCTTTAAAGTCTTTGCGCAAAATTTCATGTCTCTAAATATAATACTTTTTGTTATTATAGGTTTGTCCTAATAAAAAATAAGAATCGCAGTTTTTTATTGTTGAGGGAAAAAAATGGTATGCTCTAAATAATAAATAACTTCTTTACCTGCATTTCTGATATGTACATAAATCATAACAATTTATTTCCAACTAGCCTTAACTGCTCGTTTGAGATGAAAAATTTATGACAATTCATAAATTTTTTTGGTGTTTTTTGCCGCAACTGTAAAGAACTGTGCTTATAATCTGCTTTAAATGGTGTCAGCTGGTGCAAATATTTTTTAAAAGCAAATCGAACAGTCACTTGAACATTAAAACTGGATAAACGCTCGTCAGCTTTGACAACGAAATACAGCTTTTTGTGGACACAATCTTGATACCCCACAAGCAATAAAATTAAAATTGCTTTATTAGGTTTGCGTATTGGCACAATTATTGCAGATTTGAAATTTTGTGGTATGATTCCTGTTCTAAAAATGTTGTTGTAGAGTGAGAGGATTCTTAACTTCATCTGTTGGGGGCAGTTTTTTATCATTTGGTATGTAATTTTGTCGTAACCTGGAGTATTGCCTGTCAGAGTCTTTAAGCAAGATTCCAACTCATTTATATTGAAGTCCATATTTAAGTATTTGGCTTTTTGGTTTTCATATTCTGGACTAGGGAGTGATAAAATTGTGTCGTAAGAGTTTTTAAAGTTAGGGGGGAAATTTTCAAACCGGGAATTGTTGGAATAGAATTTTGCAAAGTTTGATGATATTGTTTGCTGATTAGTTATGACAGTGTTATGTTGTTTAATTGCATGTATTGAGAAGGGAGTGTATGCTCCAGTGAGTATTCTTATTTTCTGCCAGATAATGGTAGTGGTGGAAGTCGGATTTATAAAGGATGTTAGTTTTTCGAAACTTTCTGTTTTTGCTTTTCTTTTAGCTTTGGTGAAAATCGCATTCTAGATGAAAATAGATGAAATATCAAGTTACAGGCCCATATCTCTGCTTCCCTGTCTAGGTAAACTTTTGGAGAAAATTATCTCAAAAAGACTTATGTGGTACCTTACTAACCAAAAATTACTAACAGCTAACCAAGTAGGTTTTAAAACAGGCACCAGCACGACCGACGCCCTTATGTACATTGAACATCTTATATGCAAAAATCTGTCTACAAAAAATCATATCTCAATCTTATCAATTGACTTTGAGAAAGCATTCGACAAAATTGGTGGTCATGTAGTTCTAAAAAAATTACACAAATTAAAAATTGGTGCCAACATATATAACTATGTTAAGTCATTTCTGACTCACAGAAAATTTCGCTGTAGGGTTAACAACACATTGTCTCCCACATTTTCACTATTTAATGGAATTCCACAAGGATCCCCATTATCAGTCACCCTATTCCTCTTAGCTTTTGATGATTTAAGTCGGCTTTTGTTGACGAACAAAAACATAAACCATTGCCTATATGCAGACGATCTTTATATCACCTGCAACAAAAAAGGAATTAATGAAATAAACACACATTTTACAGACGTACTTAACATTATAAACATTTGGTCTGAGCAATCAGGAGCTTCAATTTCAAATCAAAAAAGTAAACATCTGCATGTTTGTAGAAAAATAAATTGTAATCAAATTAACTTATCTATTAATGGCAATAATATAGAAAATGTGAATTCCTTGAAAATATTAGGTTTAATCTTTGATTGTAAAAATAGTTTTAAGAATCACTGTTTAGATTTAAGAAAAAAATTAGCTGCCAGGGTTAATGTTATTAAATACCTTTCTTCAAATAAAAGTCATATTCATACTAACTCACTATTAAACGTCACAAAAGCAACTATATTATCAAAAATCGACTATGGACTGCAAATTTATGGAAAATGTTCAAAATCTTCACTCAACATCATTAAAGCTCCTTATCATACTGCTATAAGAAGAAGCCTTCGAGCATTTAAAACCACACCCATAAAAAACCTTCTTGCAGAGGCAGGATTCCTTTCGCTAGAGGAGAGATCCGAATACGCAAGAAGCCGATGCTTTTCTACTCTTCACTGTGACTCATCGCACATCCTTTTTAAGGAAATTGCACTCATGAAAAAACGAAAAACTAATCTCTCAATGGAATCAGGCTTAACAAAAATCATGAACTCGCACAAAAATTTACTGCCGCACATCACTCCAACCAAACCACCAAAATTGAATATACCTCCTTGGAGGCTATCCGCAACGTCGTTCATCAATGATCTTACAGCTCTTCCAAAACACAGTACCACGCACCAAGCTTACAAACAAAATTTTATTAATTCCTTAAACGTTCTTTCAGTAGATTGGAAACCACTGTTCACAGACTGATCAAAAAGCCAACATGGAGTAGCATTTGCCATTGTTAACGACAACGGCGATACTCTTATAAACGGATCGCTACCTTCTAACGCAACCGTCCTCGAAGCTGAAATTCAAGGTGTTTTATCTTGCCTTCAGTTGGTTCAACAAATTAAAGCCAAATTTATTATTTGTACAGACAGTTTGTCACTTTTCAAAGCTGTTAAAAACATCAACAACAATAACGAAGCTATAAGCTCTATCAGACAATTAATTATGAAAATGGGAAGGAAAGTGAAACTTATGTGGATACCTGGACATGCTGGCATTCGGGGAAATGAATTTGCTGACGCCGCTGCAAAATTTGCAACTAAATCCCCACTTTTAACGTTTATGCCATTTACAAAAAAATCCATCTCAAATAAAGGTTCAGACGAATTTCTGGAAACTGTGAAAGCCCAATGGATTAACTACAGCCATGGCTATAAACAATTTAATGAATCTCGTACTGCAATCTCACTACCAACAACTACTTCTATCTGGATGAATAAATGCTACATAAGACTTCGATTGGGACACACAATTTTAACTCATTTTCATATAATAAAAAGAGAACCACAACCAATGTGCACCTTCTGTAATAACTCTGCAACATCCATAGCCCACATCTTAATTAACTTTAACGCCATTTCTACAATCCGCCAATCATCTTTCCAAAGCATTAATCCTTTAGATGCCCTGACTCACCCTACAGAAAACAATATTATTTTAATTTATCATTTTTTAAAAAACCTAAAAATTTCCAACAAAATTTAAATTTAAACAAAAGCCGATAGCCCTGGCAGCTCGTGCTTTGTAATTTTTATTAATCTGTAATTTTAATTATAGTTAATAAAGAAATAATAATAATAATAAAATTAAAATTTGTAAGAAACAGATTTCTTCAAATCGTAAAAAAAACCAAAAATTTGTTCGTGGAACACTTTTTCACAAAGACCAGTTGTCATGACGACAAGACATTAAAGTCTGACTTGGTGCAAATGTCTTCGGATTCCACTTCACCCCTCGCAATGGAAAAAAAAGAGCAATCATAATGATAATAAAACTAAACTGCAGTTGAAAGTCAAGAAAACCACAACGAAAGGCTTAAACCAGCTGCATGAGTAAACCATAAATCGAAATACATGCAAATGTTTGTAACCACTGGAACCGTTGGTAACAATACCACATTTTTTTGGAGTTGCTTTAGATTTCTTTCTTGCAGTCATGCAGCCAGTTGCAGTTAAATGCAGAGAAAACTGTTCCTGTTTGCAATCGATGAATAGCAAATTTCAAGTTGATTAACCGCAAAACGTGACACTTTCTTACCAATCAATAGAAATATGATTTTATGTGGATGCCTTTAGAAGTTGATACAACCGAATTATGTGAATAAATTTACTTAAACTCTGATTTCTTAAGCAAATTTCTAAGTCAAATTGTTAAATTTTGGTCAGTCTTTTCAGAATTTTTTGTTTTTGTTTTTATTTAAAACTGATTTTCATTCATGGAACTGCTAGGTGTCAACACTTGACTGCAGTTGTTGTGGTTGGCTTTTACGAATTACGGATACCAGTTTTTCAACTCAGTACGTATGTGTGTTTCTGCTTAACAACACATGTCTACTAAGCGATTTTCATTGCAGTCCGTCCGTTTTCTGTATTGGAATTGGTTCTTGTCACTGAACTGATTTATTGACAATTTTATATTCGTGGGAAAACTGAAAGAGTCCGTTTTATTTATTTGCAGTATTAAACATATGAGTCAGCAACTTTTGGAATTTTTTTAGACAACTACAATCGAATGTTTGCTTGGATATCAGTGCAATATCTAGAATAAAAAAATTGCAAAGTAAAAAGAAAAGCAGATGCGTCGCTGAACACACGAGAGAAGCGAAGCATTTTCGCATTTTCATATGTTTGATAATGTAATGGGTTATTTAATAAAAAAAAATTTTAAATTGAAAAATTTTAAATACCTAAAAAAACTGTTACCACCGTTTAAGGGCAGGTTCTCATCTAGAGGTTCAAAAACACGATGATGTTCTTGATTTTATTTTTCATAGAAGAAAGTAAATGAACACCTTGAGTTTTTTGCAGTTATTTGTTGATTCTTAAAGTGTAAGAAAATCAATTTTTTGGTACATAAAAGTGTAATGTAAAGTGTCAATACGCCGCACAGTGGTGACATCTGGCCTTTTTCGTTGCAAAAATCATAACTTCTGAATGATATCTCTATAACAGGGACCGTAACGGTTATGATTATTTTCAAAAAAGTCAACAAATAATCGTTATTTTTCGACCAATTTTGTTTTAAAAAAAATTTTAAATTTGACTTATTTTTTTGATCAAAATAAAATCGGTCAAAAAATAGCGATCATTTGTTGACTTTTTTGAAAATAATAGACTTTTATTTTTTTGATTAAAAATAAGCGTTAAAATTTAGCTTTTATTTTTCCGATCAAAAAAAAAAATTTTAAATTTTACAATGCTATTTCTTATTAGCTATAATAATTGTTTAAATTATGTTAATTTTATATGATTTAAATACAAATTCTAAATGTTTGATAGTTTAAATCATACTTGATTTTAAATACAAATTCTAGTTCTCAAACATTTGTATTTAAATCATATAAAATCAACATAATAAATAACAAGGTCATTAACACCTATATTGGTAACATTTTTGCACAGAAAAAAAATTATTGCTATCAATCGTCATATCGTTGCATTGCATAGCTTAGTTGCTCATCATTGCACATTCTGTTTTCATTTATTTCGCAAACGACTGGAACAGCGACTGCAAACAGATGATATAGGAATTAAAATATGACTTTTACTTTTGATCGAAAGAGTAAAAGTAAAATTTTAACTGTTATTTTTGATCGAAATAATAAAAGTCAAATTTTAACTTTGAAATTAGCGAGATTCAATCTACCATCATTCTCTTAGTAATTTAAGGGAATCACCAGCCCGAGTTCAACTTAAGTGTAACTCACACCGGCCTTTCTAGCCTAACCAATACCTGGGCTCAAGGCTCCACCTGACAAGGCTCTTCAACATCGCGTCCTACAGACCAAAAGTTCTTAGAACATTTATATTTGACTGTGACACCTTCAGCCACTCGAATTGTACATGACTAGGTTAAAAAATAACCATAGGTTTCCCAGTAAAACCGGGTAAACCTCAATCCTACTTATGCAACGTCGTTATCCTAATTAAGACGTAATTAAAAGCCTTTTTCAGAAAACTAAGAAGCATGAGCCGTTGTATACCAATTGGCTTATACAACGGTCCGAAGATTTAATGTTTCCTACATAATAACCTTTATTCTAAGATAGGTCTGCAGAACAACGATAGATCAGGTCTCCTCATCATTGATGGATGACTGTCCCCGCTCTTCAAGTTATGTTGGATTGATCGTCCATCGAAAGCATATTACAGATGACGGTGTTATGATAACTTAATATCAAAACCATGCTTTCTCCAAGAATTTGGCAGCAACAACCAAGGCTCAAGGTAAACCTTTTTATTTTACAGATTATCAGATGAACATTCAAGAGCCGTGCCTCAAGAATGAACTCATTATGAGATCAGTTCATGGGCCGTGCCCCATGAACTGCCCATCCAATAACAAACCCTCACCACTTCTATTCCTGGCTTGGGACAGGCAGATTCCCCGAAGGTCCTCTGGCGGGTTTCAAGAGGACAGACGGACAGACGGACAGACGGACAGACGGACAGACGGACATGGCTAAATCAACTCAGAAGATAAGCTGATCAGGAATATACTTTACTTTTACTAATACTTTTCTATACCGGCCACGCCTCCTTATCGTCGTTACAAACGGAGTGACAAAATTAATTTACCCCCATTACGTTTTTTAACCGTGGGGGTATAACTAGTCAAAAGCAGTACTCAGCACGAAAAATAAAAAGCATTTCTAAGGATTTATCAGAAAAAAATTTCATATCCGTTTTGAAAGTTGACATTGACAAAAATGATGAAAACTATGTATTACAAACTCTGACCACTACTAAGAGTCCTTCATTTCAAGTAAAGATTTTGGCAATGCTTCTAGCCGGTGCAAATGGAACCGATTAATAGTTTTATAAAGTATTTTTTTACTAATTTTATAATAGTGTATCTTACCATTTTTCATCATATTGCTTCAAATTCCATTAGTGCCAATCTTAATTACCTAAAGTGAGAAATTCACCTGAAGTGATGTGCTTGCCTCTCAATTCTAACGAAAGAAACCAAAACAAAGAACCGTACTCAACTCAATTCCCCAAAAAACAATCAATCATTGAAAACTATCCGACAAATAAAGCTCCACACAAATCCATTGAACAAGTGAGTCATCGTAAAATACAAAAAAAAAGTGCTGTCAGCAAAACAGATACAATAATAAAAGTCCCAAAGAAAACAAGCTTAAGCTGTTATGATATCTTGCCATCCGCTGCACATTTCCACTTAAATTTTCAAAATGCTGCTTTTGAACTTTTTACTATAGATAATTTATGCATTTCACAAGAGCAAAATAGGAATACATATGAAGAAATAGCTGCCATAAAAAAAAATCATAACAACGTCCATTAGGTGGGCGCTAAAGTTTGGCCCAGTTTCTTCGAGTAAATTCAAAGTTCGCTTGCTGGCACATTTTATCGTTACATTTCTAGATAGATGATATTGAAATGTCGTAAACTAAATTCATTCATTATACTTTGGTTTAAATGAAAACTGTTGACTGCTGTTTGCTGCTGTCGTTTGATGATGTTGTTTCGAAAAGAATTATTTTTTTAAAATATGGGCCGCTATCTGCATATCTTTAATTTAGTGTGCCGGTTTTAAGTTTTATAGCATCAGAGTTGCTTTTGTGATAGCTTGAGTGGTGTTTATTTATGTTTTTGTTAAATTCAATGTTGAAGATTAATTAAATGTGTTAAGTTTTGTGTATGTTATTATATATAGACCATTTAAAAATTTATGATAATTTTTAATTTGATACATTGTTACACTGTTTTAATGCACAATTTGGAGCAATATTGTATTGACCTATTCTGGTAAAATTAAAAAGCTGTAATATATCATAGAAAAGCAAACATAATAAAATTAGAGTTTCGATAAATATTGATTCGAAATTCAATTCCAATTCAAATTCAAGAGGAACCGAGCTCAGACTAATTTACAGATAATGGTAAATTGCTTGTAGCTCGTATCTGTTAACTCGATCAAGAACTTGTCAAGTTCTTTTATGATATTTTTAATTTTAATTCATAAATTTCAAAAGTTTATAGTTAGCTACTAGCTATACTACAAGTATACTACAAAAGCTATATCGAAAAGCTATATATAGAAGACATATCGTCGTTCTTGTTATGCAAATTGTTTTCTTTAATTAGGTTGAACATTTAAACAGGCGGAACTAGATAGTTCCGAGAAATGTTTTGCTTCCGAGACAACTGCTCGAAAACATACGGACATGTTTAAATAATTAAAGTATGAAGAATGAAATTGTAGATAAATAATGTAGAATAAGGTTTGTTATATTATGCATAAGAGTACCGCATTTTTGCAGATCTAATTTAATAATAATTTTATTTATTTAATACACAAACATAATTTCCCTTCCACAGTACAAAGGAACTACATAGTTCCGCGGACATGTTTCCGCGAACTATTTCCGCTGAGTAAAAGAAACGTTCCATTTTCGTTCCGACCCCGGAACTGTTTAGCACAAGCCTATACCTCAGACAAGAACAAGCGCGTCGGAAGCGAATTTCATCTGGGGGGGCAGTACAAATGGGGGGGCAGTAAAAATGGTGGTGCAAAAAAAGTTCACCAAAATTTCTTCAAAGAAACATGAATGTGAATAAACAACTTTTTTATTTTAGTTTAAAATAAAAAAAATATAAAAATATACAAAAAATATTAAAATTTCATTATTTTGAAAAGTTCTTCCAATTTCAATATTAGAAATCATTCTTTAAAGTATCTTTCATATGGTAATATGAAAATATAAGAAATAATTGTTGCTTTTATAAAGCAAGACTAGGTATATATTTACATGGTTCAAATGCAATAAGGTACAAAAAGTTATATCAATTTAAATTATTCCAAAATGCTTCTTTCTGTCCTTGCGAGATACAAACTCTTTCACCACCTCCATCGAATTAAATTCTTCAGTTTAATCTTTGTGAATGTGTATAAGTGCCCCATGAGTGAGTCGTTTCTGTGTCATAGTTGCTCGAAGATACGTTTTAAGTCGTCTTAGTGCACTAAAAGAAAGCTCAGATGAAGCTGCTGATGCAGGCACAGTCAAAAGCACAGCAATAAGTTTTTCAACTTCATTTAATAGTTTTTTTACAGTATCCGAATTTTTTGCAAATTGGGATACAATGCCACTACTATTTGAAGGTGTTTGGCCAGGCAATTGCTTCAGCAATTTAAGTTGCGCGTGGAGGTCGCTCACATCAAAGTCATCTGCATAAAGATCTAGTTTTGTTTTTAGATTTTGTTCAGAAGGCTTTTTTCCGTTGAAGGCTTCGATTACAATATTTTCCAACGATTCCAGAGTGTCAAGATCTGCTTAAATGTACAATAAGATTTACAAAGTTCCAGTTTACACTAGCTTCACTCAACCTACTCACCGAATGTTAAATCAAAGTGAGTCGGTTGAGTGAAGCTGGTGTAAACATGCAAAAATAAAAATTAAGTCAAATATCAACCTGTTTGATCGAATCTAGCCGTTATCTCATTTGAGCGAAGATCAAAAATTTCGAAATAATCTTTTCGTAGCCGATCATATAATGGCAACTGTACTGAAGGAACCGGATTTGATGTTTGTTTAAAGCGTCGAGGTGGATTTTCTTCAGCTAATTCACAGTAGGGGCTTTCCATTGGATCCAAAAACATTGGACCTACATGGCAGATTGTACAACATGTAGTACCATGCGTAAGCTAAAACGATAGTCGAAATTTTTGGTTTTTTTCTGCCGATTGTACAATATTGTACAACTATGTAAAATTACTGCTCAATTGTTAGGACATCTAAAAGTTGCTTAGCTATTAGCCGGATGTGTCCTGCTTGAGAGCTTGCAATTAATGATGTTGCTTTACAAGTTGGATCGTTCGAACGCTCAATCAAATAGTCCCATTAGTTTTCCATCTAACTTATCGTACAACATGTCGTCCAATATGGAAAGCCCCTAAGAACATGTCAAATTTTTTCTTACCAGAGTTGCAAAATTAACAAGCATTAAGCTACATACTTAAGGGTGCTTTTAAACTGAAGTGGTGGGCTTGCAGTAGAAACTCTACATTTTGTTTTATCTTTTTGCAAACACAGAGAAAGAAAATGGTTATCCGCAAGCATGCTTATGAAGAGAGAAATAAGAGAAAAATATATAATACAAAAATATTATCGTTGTAAAAAAACTGATATTTTGAATAACTTATGAAGTTTTTTTTAAATTGTTTATCTAGCTAAAAAAGTGGGGGGCAACTGCCCCCCTTTCCCCCCGCTTCCGACGCCAATGGACAAGAAGCAATTTCAGATTTGTGAAATGTGCCTAGGGGGCGCTGTGGTCGATTTTTATCGGTTTATAAATACACTTTTTTCAAAAATCGACCACAGCGCCACCTAGGAGGAACTATAAGAGCAAAAAAATTTCGGAGGAACACAAGAACACATGTTGTGAATATAAGGTGAATAGCTGCAGTGGTTCAGTCGTGATGGTCAAAAATACATACGCACCAACGCACAGAGGGTTGAAATTGAAAAGAGTGGAGCTTAATTGAAAAATGAAAATTACTTTTTCTGCTGCATAGCTTTAAAGTTGAGAAATTCGTCGGTTTTTTGCGATCAGTTCAACAAATTGAAATTTGACATAGTTAAAAAATTAATATTTTTTTTTGTAAATCAAAAGTGATGTTTTTATAATGAAACCTTCAACTTCAGGTATTTAAGCGTGATTAAAAAAAATGGTTAAAAACAATTGTGTAGAAATATGAAAAAAAAAAATTGTTTTAAATATGTCAAAATTTGCGCTATTTTCTAAATATATGTGGAATTTTAAATAAGAATACCGTATCATCAAGTAGAAATGAACATTTTGTATCAAACTTCAATATCTAAGCTTCCATTTTCAACAATAAAAAGTTGCTCGTTTTAACCCGAATCTTTTTATTTCAAAAATCGTGATAATAGTCACTCTAACAGAAATAAAGACTCTTGTATTTAATTTGTTTTGTCATGTGACAATGATGAAAGTGACGAGGTCGGTGCAGAGGAGTTTGACGACTTTGGGCATCAGGAGGAATATTAACGAATTCATAAATTATTTGCTACTCGTATATAATATTGTTGTGAATTTAAAAAAAAAAAGTAATAAGGAATAATTTTCGACTGGGCCGAAGTTTTGAATTTTTTATTATATTGATGACGTCACTTTGTATGGACGTATATGGCGTGGTTTTTTTCCAACTTCTCCGAATTTCAAATTCAGAATGCATTTGAATTATTATGCAATGAATTAATTTTTGAGGAATTTATGAAGGTTTTTCTATTTAGATGACGTCATTATGTATGGAAGTAGGCGTGGTTTTCATCTGATTATGCCTAATTTCATAGTTAGAACTGATATTGAACAGGAAAACATACGTGCAAAATTTCATGGCATTTTTTAATTTTTGTAGATTTTGAAGAGATTTTACGTTTAAAACAAAGTCACTCTGTGAGGTAGGCGTGGTTTTCGTCCGATTTGACTCATTTTTGAACTTAATCTTTACATTTTAGATACAAGCTTAAATAACTAATTTCATGATGATAGCTTCAAAATTACGGCTTTAATTATATCGAAAGACGGACAGAATTTTTTTTTCTTATTTGTACCCAATCTAACTAAAACAAAAGTCAAAAATTCCCTCCGACTTCTAGGTGAATTAATCTCCATTTTTTTGGGATTTCAACCCACTGTGCAACGTTAAGATTATACCTTGAATTTTGTGAATTTTTTCTTTAGGAATTTTTTACGTATAAGACGTGTGAGACCTGTTTTAGGTTGAATCGGGTACGAGAATTTTATTTCTGGCATCAGTTTTGTTCTAGCTATATACGTTTTAAATAAACAAACATTTTTTGAAAAAATTCCTAAAGAAAAATTCACAAAATTGAAGATGTGATAGGGTTAAGAGCACCCCTATCTCCCTCTTTTTTTTAATAACTTTTCATGCCCAATCCGAAAATCGTCCAGGCAACATCAATTTTTTACTTCCTTACAAATCGACCCAGCCTACTATATACCAAAGATACTAAAATGTGTGTTTGTTTTTTGTTGTATGTGTTGATAAACGCCTCGCACGTTTGTTTTAATTCCATATAAGATGAAATTATGAAATTCTTCTAGAAGACTAGGTAGGTGATAGGTACCATGCAATAAGATTTATCAACTATCACATCTATTTTAAACTTAATAAATGATGAAATACGAAAGCTACGTGCAACAATGGATAAATTCAGTAAACTGATACTGAAAAATAAATTAACATTAGATTTCATATAAAGAAAACCTATATTTTACTACAAATGTGATCAAAACATTATAAGAAATGATAGTATGTTTGAAGAAAAATATAGAAAAGAAGAGAATGACACCAAAACGCAAAAAATTATACTGTTCAATATTGATTTGAACTACTTTCAACATTTTATTTTCAACAACAGTATCATCGTTGAGTGTCGGTTGAGACACTTCTTGCAGACTAAAACAAGTGAAATCTACAGTAGATTCACATCCACTCATTTTTGCAACGACCACTTTGCATATAAGTTCCTATTTATACTGATTATAACTGATTCGAATCGAGTGACGTCATAATGACGTCAAATCCAGAAAATCAATCGGAAAATTCAGTAAGAACATTACTGCAATGAGCTCCTGATAAAATATTTCGTGAAATTCCTTAGGATTTCTTCACCATTTATAATATTATAGAGTAGTTTTATTTACAGCTTTTTTGTTCTTTTTCGAATTCTGCATAAGTTATAAGGTTTCATACTATTACTTTTGAAAGACCCTGTACTTTTTTTTTTTTTGCTTACGACAGTGTCGGTCATTCATATTCAGATTTGCTGACGTACTGCTTTAAGACACAATCAAATTGAAGTCTTTCAAGTGCAGTTTTCAGATAAAATCGTAACATGAGCATCAAGATGAAAACAAAAATATTTACATAAAGCTGACATATGCAAAAAATGTCAGTCATTCCGACAAGCTAACTAAAAAGTGAGTGAGAAAATATGCATTCGGTAACGTTTGTATTTGATACTTTGGAATTTCCAAGGCTTATTGTAGAACAAGAACGTCAAATACTAAAAATACACCGAAAGAAATTTGTTAGACATGCCGATTGTAAGGTGCATGATTAAAGGTTTACTTTGCCACATTTGTTTAGAGTATTGAATGCAATTATTTACATTTATAATAAATAAATTGACCATTTCATCTCTTGAAATAACTTTGACAGAAATTCTATTGATCTCTGAGGTTTGCCATTGTCTGCAGAGAGTTGGCGGCCAAACAGAAATATTAATTCAATTGAAAAGATCTTTTGTTTGAGCTGGGGTTAGAACCGCGATTCTTCAGCTTATAGGTCACGCTCTCTACCACTAGCCTACCGCCACCGCATTATTACATTTATTTCATATAATATGATTATTTTCTCTTCATTCTCTTAAGTTTTGTTTTTTTTTACAGTGTAGCTAAATGTTCGCTACATGTGTATTTTGCATGAAGCACTTTTTAATGTTGCATGTAAGCAAATCATGTTGCAGATGTTGCTGAGAGGCATACATTTAATCATAAAGAAGTTGTTGTAATTTTGTGTTTGTTGTTATTGTTGTTGAATTTTATTACTGCACATATCAAGCTAAAAAAGGAGAATAAAAAACCACTAACCAAGCCGACAGACTGTATCCAAAGACCGACAACACATGGGGAAGCAAAAGTAAAAATTGTACAATTATCTGTGTAAAGACGTGGAAGTGGGGGTGGGGTGAAGAGAAAAGACAATGATTACTGAAAATTGTATAAGAAAAATGTGCTAATTTTTTACAAAATAATTTACTAGCAATTATTTTTATTAAGCTCATTATTCTCACATTTATTTGCAATTACGACGACCTTTGGCGATGCAGCACTTTCGATTAAAATAAAATGCAAATAAAAATACAGATACTGCAGATCAACAACATACAGTGCCGCACAAAAGTATTCGGAATTGTTATATTTTTAATTCATACTAAGTTATTTAAATCGTACCATAGGAAGACCAATTCAAATAAAAATCAACTAAATTATTTATTTTATGTATACATTTTTATTTTAGCACAAAAAAAAAGCATAAGAGAAAAACATTGTTGGAATATTCACATCAAAAACAACATATCAAAAACAATCAGCTCACAAAAGTATTCGGAATTTAACAGAAAATAATAGAAAATTAAATAAAATATTAATTTTTATAACAAGTGCCGTAACCTTTGAGCATAATGACTTCCTTAATACGATTTGGCATAGACAGAGCAGATTCCAAGTTCTTTCTAATGTAATTTTCGCCCATTCTTCTGTTATGACTCGTTTTAATTGTTCCTTTGATAATAGGATGCTTTCGAATAGATCGCTCCAAATCCGCCCATAAATGCTCAATCAGGTTGAGATCCGGCGACTGAGGAGGTGCTCCCAAAATACTCGGCGTAGTGTAAAGGATTCAAAGTCGCGTATTTTAAGCTGTATGATTCGGGTCGTTATCTTGTTGAAATATATAACGACCCGAAAGCCCAAGTTGTTCAGCGCATGCTTCCAAATTGTCTTTTAAAATCTGATTATACTGCTGATGATTCATTTTATCAGTTATAAACTGGATGTTGCCAACTCTATTTGCACTCGTACACTCCCATAGCATGACGTTACACCTTCATGTGTCACAGATGGGATGGGATTGTATTTTTTGGATTCAATTCCGTATTTTTCTTCCTTCACACTTTTTATTACCACAATCCAGTCCGAAAATGTTAAATTTTTTTTCATCGTTAAATATTACTCACGACCAAAACTCAGTATCATAATTTTTATAATTTTTTTGCAAATTCTATGCGTTTTTTACGATTTTTCTCGCTTATCAATGTTTTAATAAGGTTTCATCACTCATCACAAACAGTTTCATCACTGACATATACATCGTGATATTCTGAAAGGTCCCTGTTAACCTCTACGGCAGAAGTACGAGGCTGTTCTTTGATTTTTCTTATTATAATGTACTCGTCCCGAAAACTTAGTTTTTTTTTTGCCTGCCTGACTTATCGTTTACCAACACTTAGCGAGTTCTTTTCTAAAATGCCATGAATGGTTGAAATGCTTCTATTTGTTGAACTTGAAATCTCATTAAGCGTTTTTTCTTCTTCACGCATTCTAAAAATTGTTTTTTTTTTCTTTAATAGTAGTTTCAGCAGACTTTTTATCCATTTTTCAATAATATTAAAAAACGTACAGCAAGACAAATTTATTTTGAAAAAACCTAACGCCAAATGAATGCACACATGTATAGAAACAAAAGTGATTAATTGGGATTCAAAACGGTACATTTAAAACAGGAATGCTACTGAGCATTTTCCGAATACTTTTGTGAGTTAGATTTAGACTAATTATTGATTTTAGGTGATTTTTTAAGATTTATTGGTTTAACTTTTATCTAATTGGTTTTAATAAAGGTATTCATATCTCATGAATTTACCTCAGTGAGTTTTGATTAGCAGCATTTGTTTATACTAAAAGAAATTGTGGTTAATTTTGAAAGATTTTTTATTCCGAATACTTTTGTGGCCGACTGTATGCAAATAGAGAGGCGCAGACCGTCGGAGAATCAGAACTATCGAATACATTTTTTTTACTACGTCCTTAAAGAACGGAAAATAAAAGCACATACCGAAATACGTTTTATTTGAAGTAAAAATCGTTAGGGCGCTTCTGACTTAAACCGATTTCTTGTCATATACTCATGGTTTTACAAAATAAAAAAAAAAAAAAAATTAGAATCTTTTATCGAAATATAATCAGCACGGTATAATTTTTTAGATAAGCATATTACTTTAAAACGCTGCTTATTCGTAAGATCAATATTTCAGGCATAATGTGGGCATGTTTTTTTCTTTTATGGGATAAAGGGTTATATATGGAGCTATCTAAGAAAAACTCACTCTTATTCAATTACCTTTTTCTACTATAAAGACTTTTCTTCAGAAAACTACTACTTTCTTTATAAAAAATATATAAAATCCCACCGGGAAAAAAGAATCAATTGTGTATGAAAAAAAAAATCAATTCGCTTTTCAAATTATTGATTCTAGAATTGATTATTTTTAACATAGTGATGTTCTACAAAAAGTAGTACATTCTTTTCTGCCTTCCACTTGAATCACTGCTGAAATCGATTCTATTATTCGCTTATAGCATGGATACTTTTAAATGAAAAAAGTATGCATTTTTCGAATATGAGAAAAGAATGAATCGCTAAGAAGCCCTTTTGGAATAGATATACATGAATGAATTCCATAATGCATAGGTTTGAATGGCATAATTGAAAATATTTTATTCTTTTTAAATAATTAATAAAAAATTACATTAGAATAATTCAAATTAATACAGATAATTATTAGGTTATTAGAAAGAATAAATAATATTTAGATAGACGACCAAACAATTTTAATAATACCACATTTATTGCAAAAATATTGATGTTTATGATGTAGGCTGTTCCTTCCGTTTTGCTTCAAATTTCCTTATAGTATATAGATTTTGACTTGCGTATAGCTTCCTTGATATCTTTTTGGGACTGTTCCTGGTTGTACCCTTGCGTGCAAAGGCACTCTGCATTTAAAAAAAAAAAACATTAAAAAATGATTGAAACAAGTAAAGAGCGATGGTTTTTCATAACTTACCAAGCAATACATTATTAAAATGTTCGGGTCTTCTGAAGCAGTTTCAAAGCTGACAAGTCAAACAGAAAGTAAAATTTTTAAGAAACACGTGAAAGGAAAGCAATAGAACAACTGTTTTTCAAAAATATCTGAAAAAAACAATAATAACAACAACAAACAGAAAATATAAATCATAACAGATTGATTCTTTTTTCGCTTATAGCAGAATTTGTTTCAGAATTAATTCGTTTTTTACTTTCCATAAAAGCAAGAAAAGAATCTAACAACATTAACTTTATTATATACATCATAATCGATTCCTGCAGCAATAAAAACGAATCAGTAAAATATTTGTTTATTGATTCTAATTCATAGGTTTTGCTTTAAATTTATATATTCTTTGGAATACATTCTAAAATGCAAGCACAAGAATCCATTCAATTCCCGATTTTTTAAGAATTAATTCTCTTTTTCCCGGTGGGATAGTTTTCCTTACTTTCAAACATCGGGTATATATAGAAGACCTGAATCTTTTCTCCATACATTTCGTCCTTCGTGACCTTCAAATATGTTGTATCCAGAATCTGCGTGCGGAGGGAGGATCTAAAATACTTTTGTAAATGACAATTTTACAACTTTTACTTTTGTACTTATATAATTCGAAAACCGGAAAAATTAAACAACCTGAATGTTCTAAACTGCTTTCACACCTCTAAAACCAAGTTGATTGTAGAGTTATTACCAGGGCAAGGATTTCGATGACATGCCATCTTTTTCTGTCGTTTCAAAGACATGTCCTGGTTATTTAGAACGTCCATTTATGTTTTCTTAATTCCAAATTGAAAAGTTTTTAGGTCATTTTTCATCGTTTTTTATCGGTTTGAGTTTTTTACTAGATGAAATTTTTTGGGTAGTTTTTATCGATTTTTAAGTTATTTTATTGTCATTTTTGAACATTTTTAATTTTTAGAGCATTTTTCGGTTTTGTAGGTCATTTTAGTGTAATCTTAAAATTATTTTTTTTCCGTTCTTAAAAATGTAAAAATACAAATTTTAAACATATTCCTTTAGCAATAGAGTCCCTTCAATCAACAACATTACCTCTCGAAAAAGGAGTAGATTTATTTATAGACCTCGAAGAAAAAAAAGGTCTGCGCGTGGTGAAACTGATGAAAGAGTATGTAGAAAGATTAAACAAATATAACGAGTAGGGGTAAAATTGTAATACAGGGTTGCCAATATTCGAAGCGCCCATTTTATTTTTAAATAAATCAAAGAAACCACAATTTGTTTGTCTGTTCGTCATGAATATCATTTAATTGGGTTTAAGTAGATTTGCTTACATTATTTCTTGAATATGATATCTCGTAAATGGTCGCCATTGGCCTCTACGACATATTGTGCCCGTTTTGCAGCATTTTCCATGGTTTTCTTCAACATTTCGATGGGAATGGCGGTTATTTCTTGACGGA
Organism: Dichetophora obliterata; assembly: GCA_963920525.1. Classification (NCBI taxonomy): domain Eukaryota; kingdom Metazoa; phylum Arthropoda; class Insecta; order Diptera; family Sciomyzidae; genus Dichetophora; species Dichetophora obliterata. Next base: position 240,573,152 of record OY986435.1, on the reverse strand, counting down.
TGTTGTTTTTCAGCTCTTCTAGGGTCTTTGGCTTGTTGACGTAAACCGTTGATTTCAAATAACCGCACAAAAAGAAGTCTGGAGGCGTTAAATCTGGTGATCTTGGCGGCCAATCGAAATCACCATTTTTTGACATCAAACGGCCAGGGAACAATTGCTTCAAAAAATCGATTGTAGTGCGGCTTGTGTGTGGTGGCGCGCCGCACACTGGGGATTTCGCGGAAAAAAGTCAAATTGTCAACATAGTCTTCATGCAACATGCAGTGGTATTTTGATATTAAAGACTAAATGGTACAGTCAAATCAAAAACAATTACTTCAATCTGACTGGTAGTTTTATTTTTATGCCGTTTCAAACTCCGAACTTGTATGTTTTACCGAACTAACTTAATATAAACCTAAGAATTTCAAGACGAATATTATTTTACTATGTGAGCTAACGTGTTTTTTTTTATTTTTTATTTAAAGTAGGATATGTCAATATACTAAAATTTAAAAAATAAACTCTGCAGAGACTTAATTTTTTTTTTTTTTTTTTTTTTTATGAACTTATAACTAAAATCCCGTTTTTTCCAAACATTTGAATCTGAAATTTTAGCTGTACTTGCCTATGTTTGGAAATCACTACTAATACATTGCCTCATATCTGTTCTTACATTTTTAATCAATTTCAACTGCGGCCAGGTGCGCCTTTCAATAAAACTTATATTTTTATACCCTACACTTGACAAAGTCAGGGTATATTAACTTTGTGCAAACGTTTTTAACGCATAGAAGGAGGCGTGGCCGGTATGGAAAAGTATATATATTCTTGATCAGCGTCAGCTCCTGAGTTGATTGAGCCATGTCCGTCCGTCCGTCCGTCCGTCCGTCTGTGTGATTATATCTTGCAAAGAATAAAGAGAACCAGGTAAGATATTTGAATGAAATTTGGCACACATATTGATATGGACCCGGGGATGAGCCCAATGATTTTTTTTGGATACGCCCACAATTACGCCCACCTCCCATACCACCAACTATTGAGAAAACACAAAAAATGGGCTAATAATTGAGCTAGAAAGACAAAATTTTGTATGTGTATATGTTTTATCAATTCTTAGTTGAGTACCAAAAATGGGCGTGATACGCCTACAAATACGCCCACCTTCCATACCACCCACAACACTCAAATTTTATATAAACACACTAAGTGTAGGGTATTTCATAGTCGGGCTCGACCGACTATAGCTTCCTTACTGGTTTATATTTTATATTATATTTTTATATCTTTTTTTTATATTTATGTTATTTTTTTTTTTAATTCAAAAAGAACGTGTTAAAAGAAGTTGTGTTATTAAAAGAGTTTTACGACTGTTCGTGATTGCGCTAATTTTTGCCCCATGTCCATGTTAGAATAATAATACATAATAATAATAAAATTTATATGAAAAATTCGTTTGTTTTTATATGGGCGGTATATGATGGGCGTGGCCGATTTTAATGAAACTTTCACAAATTTTTTATTTTGTTAATTGTAATGTCTGTGCTAAATTTCAACATGTTCGGAGCAAAAGAAAAAATGTTGTATGAATTATTAATTTTGAGTTATATGGGCGGTATATGATGGGCGTGGCCGATTTTAATGAAACTTTCACAACTTTTTTATTTTGTTAATTGTAATGTCTGTGCTAAATTTCAACATGTTCGGAGCAAAAGAAAAATTTTGTATGAAAAATTAATTTTGAGTTACATGGGCGGTATATGATGGGCGTGGCAGATTTTTATGAAAATTTATATTTTTCTTAATAACGTTAATTAAGTGCTAGGTGCCAAGTTTTATCACTCTACAAGCACTCCTTATAATTTTTTCCCAGAAATGTATGAAGCCATCCCCACTGTGCGCCGTCTTGTTGAAACCAGTAGTGCCTGATACGCTTTCGACGAACGATTGGCATGAAAAAATTGTTTATCATATCGCGATAACGCTCCTGATTGACAGTAACTCTGTGGCCATTATCATCTTCGAAAAAGAACGGCCCAATGAGCATTTTAGCACAAACGCCGCACCAAACAGTGACTTTTGCATCGTGAAGAGGTACCTCTTGAATCTCTTGTGGATTTTCAGTGGCATAAATACGGCAATTTTGTTTGTTTACCGTTCCGTTCACCTGAAAATGAGCTTCATCGCTCATTGAGTTGAGTTTTCACTATTGACTTGTTTTGTTGCATGTAAATTTCAACAATTTTAGAGCGTTCGCGTGGCGTGTACAGTTCCATTGTAAACATTTGCTTGGAATGACGCTTCAAACGCGGTATGTCATTAGTCGATTTGGCATCACTGCGGAAAGTTACAGTGTTGCCAGATGGGCGCTTCGAATATTGACAACCCTGTACTTTGAAATTAGAAAAGGAACTCATATCCGATATCATACTGTCTCTTAAATATGTTCCTCTCGTCAGTGCAGAAGTAGAAAGAAGTTTTTCTTTTCGTTCTTTTAATTTAAATAATAACTTAAAAATTTAAAATCAATTTTAATAACTTAAAAATGTACCTTGAAAGATACTGTAACACTATATAGTATGATTGGTATAAAAATGCTGCCAAACAAATTATAAGTTTAGTAATGTTTTATTTTTAAAGCTTTATTTTTTTTTTTTTTTTTTATATTTTATGTAGGTAATTTTTTTCAGTTTTTTGGTAATTTTATGTAGTTTTTAGGTTATTTTTGCCATTTTTTATAGGTTATTTTTTGCAGTTTTTTAAGTCATCAAAATCCGATCCCTGGTTATTACCTATTTTTAAACGACAATCGAAGCAACTTAAAAAACCGCATAGCCTTGGGAAAAAAAAGAATAACATGAAAATTTGCTTCGAATTTAAAAGCAAATATATCGTAATTCATCAGAGCGTTAATTTTAAAAAATCGCATAGCCTACATAAATTTGTAAGAAGAATTAATGTCACTGTCGTAAAGTATGTGTGTTCCTTTTGCACTAAATACCCCTTTCACTTACGCCCTACCTTTTGAGCAAAAATTTGATATTTTAGAGGTTTTTTGAAAACAATATACAACATTGAATTGGTGAGGTGACGGTATGTATTTTCTTATTTCTTTAGAGTCATTTAATTCAACTTTTAGACAAAATAGATTTGATGAAAATCGATTGGAAAATGACTAAGATATTTGCTTGCAAAATCAAAACTTGAAATAGTTTTTTCTCATTCTAAGGTATGGCCTTGCTTCAAGGAAATGCGTTGTACTGAGAAAAATCTAAGTTTTTTGAGATATCGCAATAATTTTGATGTCATAATAACGGAAAATTTTTTAATAAACTATAAATATATTAACAAAAAAGCTTTCGTATACCGTTATTTTTCTCAAACAATGACTTTTTATACAAAAATACGTTGTACTGAGAAAAGCTACAATTTTCGAGATATCGTCATAACTTTGATATCAAAATATCGGGAATTTTACAAAATTTACTGTTTGTAAGAAATTTTATCATCGCGATATATATTCACATAAGTTACATCAAAAATGCTTATTGTAGGGTATCCATAAGAGATCCATGGGTATCCATAAGGGGGCGCGAAATGTTTGCGAGACTTGTAAAAAATTTCCTTCTACACCGTGTTCTTCCATCTCTTATAGCTTAGCTTTTATTTAAGAAATTCTGTTTTGAACGCTCATATTTCAAGTCAAAGGTCAAAAAGAAAGCGGTGCACTCCTTCTCCCTACTATAATTAATTTTAAAGAAAAGTTATAAAATGGTACCGAACAGTTTTACCTAAGCCTATTCTATGACTACATGTAGATAGTCAATTATATGAAAAAAAAAAATTTAAGCCATAACTTTTGATTGCAAAAAATATTGAGTTATTTTTTCACATAGATTATTTCTGAGATTTTTGTACACTTATTTTGAACGTTTTGGTTAAGAGAGGCGGAAGGGGAGTGTCCAAAACTAAGTATGTTACAATTAAATCTAAAATGCACACTACTGAAAATAGAAATAGAGTAGATTTTTTCCCTTTTTCTACGCTCAACTGAGAACGTAAGCAAACTAATATCACAGTGTAAAGAACAACAATACCTAGCGAAACAATGCCGAACCCTTTTTTCTCTTCTTTTTGCGCGAATTTTCCAAGTGTTAAGTTCAAACATTAATTTTTTTATGGAATTTAAAAAGGTTTTACTGTTATGATTACGTATTTTTGTATTTTCAGTTTTTTAAAAATTACGAACAGCGAGTGGATGGTTAAAATTTGAAGTCATTGGGTTAATTTTTGCGGAATGGAAAGAGATTTTACCGTTTTGGTAAACTCACTTTGTATGGGAGGTAGACGTGATGTTTTATTTGGCTTTTACAAATTTCATACGTGCAAAATTTGAAGTCACTAGATTAATTTTTGTGAGATTCAAAGAGATTTTACCGTTTTGGTAATCTCACTTTGTATGGGAGGTAGCCGTGGTTTTCATTCGATTTTTCCAAATTTCATATTTAAAGTACAAATTATTTGTTAAAGCTAATGTGTAAAATTTGAAGCCATTGGATTAATTTTTTGCGGAATGGAAAGAGATTTTACCGTTTTGGTAAACTCACTTTGTATGGGAGGTAGACGTGATGTTTTATTTGACTTTTACAAATTTCATACGTGCAAAATTTTAAGGCACTAGATTAATTTTTGTAAGATTTAAAGAGATTTTACCGTTTTGAAAACCTCACTTTGTATGGGAGGTAGCCGTGGTTTTCATTCGATTATTCCAAATTTAATACTTATAGGACATATAAATTGTTTTAGCTTATGTGCAAAATTTTTAGTCATTAGATTGATTTTTGCGGAATTTAAAGAGATTTTACCGTTTTGGTAAACTCACTTCGTATGGGAGGTAGACGTGAGTTTTATTCGACTCTTACAAAACTTCATATTCAAAGTGCATCTTAAAGGTTAAAGCCTCTGTGCACAATTTGAAGTCACTAGATTATTTTTTGTGGAATTTAAAGAGATTTTACTGTTTTGATTATGTCACTTTGTATGGGAGGTAGACGTAATTTGCTTCTGATTTTTACAAATTTCATACTCAAAATTGATATTAATTGTAAAAGCTTATGTTCAGAATTTGAAGTCATTTGATTAGTTTTTGTGGAATTTAAAGTAAATGGATTTTACCGTTTTGGTTAAGTCACTTATTTTGGGAGGTAGGCGTGGTTTTCATTCAAATTTGCTCACTTTCAAACTGGACCTCCATTTTTATATTAAAAGCTTATATATTGAATTTCATTACGATAGTTGTAAAATTACGGCTGTTGTCGTGATCACAGACAGACAGACGGACGGACGGACATGTCTAAATCGACTCAGGAGTTGATGCTGGTCAACATTATATATACTTTTTTATACCGGCCACGCCTCCTTATCGGCGTTACAAACGGAGTGACAAAGTTAATATACCCCTATTACGTTTTTAAACGTGGGGGGTATAAAAATAGAAATACAAGTTTTGAGAGATTTTCATAAAAGTTTACACATGTACAATTGAATTTTATGTGGTCGACAACATCTAACATTTATCACGATTACAAATTTTCAAAATTTTTTCATTTTATAAAATCGTATGAAAAAACCTGAAAATGGACTTAAAAAAACGCTCCAGCGATATGTTTTTCATACGTAGGCTGCTACATATATTTAGGGAACTGGCAACGCTGTGTAATTCCAGTCAAACTGATGTTTCTATAAAAAAAAAAATTAGCTCATTCGTACTCACAACGTTTTCGTGTACGTGCGCTAATTATATTATTCACAGTGCTTTTACAACTGTATTTCACCAGCGGACATATAATTTTAAATAAATACATAGTTGTGGAAAAGATTTGTTTACGTTGAATTCCACATAATTTGACAATCAGTCAAAAAATGGCTCGTATCGATTGCTGCACAGAACGCTCAAGAAATACAATCGCGGTGCTTAGTTATCTAAAAGACGTTTATTAGATCATGACTGGTGACAAATCATAGATATATGCGTAAGAGTCTGAAAGAAGGCATCAGTCAACGAAATGGGTCTTTCAAAATGAACCAAATCCATCAAAAGTTGTTCAAGCTCGAACCACTGCGAAATAAGTTGTCTCCTGTTTCTTTCAAAAAACTAGTCATGAGGCCACAATACCACTTGAGACCCGTAGAAGGGTCAATATGTAATGGTACACAATTATTTGTTTGCCAGAAGTGTGCCGTGAAATAAAAAAAACTAGTAAGCCCGTGTGTCGTTAAAACGCCAAAATCAAACATACCTAGATTTTATTTTAAGCTGTTGAATAGATTTTCAATTGATCAAAATTGAAATGAAATTAATTTTGGCCTTTTTGCAATATTGCAGCATTACACGCGCATATTTAATTTCATACCCAAATTTCTTTTATTTATTTTACGATGCGATAGAAAAATGTTCTACAGCAATTCCTATCAATACATTACACATCTTTTGGTATCAAACACTTAACTCTTAGAATTTCTCTTATCCCATACCGGGCCAACTGACCCACTATACATACACTAGTTTTCGGAAATTTTGCTGGTCTTTATGTATCTAACACTGACTTTTCGGGCTAGAATTGACCAAGTTTAAAATAATATCAATCAAAAAAATTAGTGCTATTTACGGGGTAATTTTGTTGCCAAATCTATATTCTCTACTCTATCCTCATATCTGTCACTTTCTCATCTAGGCTTTTGTTTTCTTTTTTGGTATATCTATTGCATGTTTGTAGTTGGTTCGTTGCATGTTTATTATGCTACATTCTGATATACTGTCTATTGGTGCTGTGAATAATCATAAGACCCTAATCAATATTTTGTGTAAACAGCGCATCGGTCTAATGTTGTTTACTTTAATGCTCGGAGCTTAAATGGGTTAAAGCTTGATAACTTCAGAGATGTCTTTGAAAACTCTCTTGCTGATGTCATATGTGTCTCGGAAATTTGGTTCAAGACTGATATTCCTGACTCTTATTACAATTTAAATGGCTTTAATATCTTTCGTAATGATAGGTGTGGTAGACGGGGTGGTGGTGTAGCTGTATTTTGTAGGTCCAATCTTAATGTTAAATATGTCAATAAATGTATGTCTGATGATGCCTGTGAGTTTCTAAATGTTGAAATCTTTGATCAAAATTGCAAAATATTAGTATCTTGTGTCTACAATCCTCATCGTTGTTATAGTATAGAGCCATTTTTTACTGATTTAGCTAGTAAATTAATCGATTATGACTTCTTTTTTGTTTGTGGTGATTTCAATGTAAATTTGTTGCATAATGACTCTGTTAGTGATAACTTTCATTACCTTTCCTCTATGTGTGGACTTAAAATCACAAATAATTGCATTCCTACTCGTTTTATGCATGGTTGTGAACCAAGTCTTCTTGATGTTTGTCTAGTTTATGATTTTTCTTTACTCCTTAAGTATGATCAAATAACTTTCTTGTCTGAGCATGACTTACTTTTTTGTTGCCTTGATATTAATCTTGGAAGAACTTCTCCTGCTAGTTTCTCATATTATGACCATAAATCCATTGACTTTTCTGCCTTATTTCAAAGCTTATCTGCCGTGCAATGGAATGACTGTTGGTTTTTTGAGGCGGTAAACGACAAACTTAAGGTTTTCGTGGATAAGTTAGATGTTTTATTTGTTAGTCATGTTCCGTTACGTTCTGTTCAAGTCTCTAATAGGAGTTGTCCCTGGTTTACGAATCCTGTATTAGTTGCCATTAGGTTAAGGAATAAGCTTCACTCTAAATGGAAAAATAATCCTTCAATTACCAACTGGGAAAACTTTAGAGGAGCTAGAAATGATGCCACTGTCGTGGTCACGCAAGCTAAGACCAATTTTTTTAACTCTAAGCTGAACCCCAACTTAAATTCTAAACTGCTATGGCAGAATATTAAAAGATACAGAGTTTTTACTAAAAATTCAAGTGAGTGCAATTTAGATCCTGAAGAGTTAAATAACTTCTTCCTAGCTAGTGGAAACCATATGCCGGAAAGTAGTGCTAACAGTGCTTAGCTGCCAGTGGTGATAAGTAGCAATGTGTTCCCTTCCTTTGAATTTAATTCAGTAGGTGAGGATTATGTGGCTAAGTATAAATTGAAAATTAACTCAAATGCTATAGGGGCTGAAAGTTTATTAAATTAGTTTTGCCGTATATTATATCACCTTTCACTCACTTAATAAATCATTGTTTGACAAGTTCCCAATTCCCTGATATATGGAAAGCTGCCATTGTCCTGCCTGTAGCAAAATCTTCTTCTGCTTCTATACCGAATGACTACAGACCTATTATTATATTGCCTGACCAAATTTCGGAGCACCTTAATTTAAATAATTTGCTTTCACCGTTTCAGTCAGGTTTCAGGACTGTCCATAGTAGTTCTACCGCTGCAGTTAAAATCCTTGATGACATCAGAATTGCTAATGATCAGAACTTTCTTACTCTGCTATGCCTTGTTGATTTTTCTAAAGCTTTCGATTCTATCAATCATTCACTTCTTTGCAATAAACTATGTAACTACTTTAAGTTTAGTCGTAGTGCTGTTAATCTAATATACAACTACTTGAAAGGTAGAATGCAAAGGGTTAAAGTGGGTAACGTTTATTCGTCTCTTAGACCAGTTGAGACTGGAGTTCCTCAAGGTTCCATCCTGGGCCCACTACTTTTCTCTATTTTTATAAATGATATTTTTTCAGTTTGTAAATACGCATCTGTGCACGCTTACGCTGATGACATCCAACTGTATATCTCTCGACCTACTGGACTCTTAGAAGACTTGACCTATAGAATGAATTATGACTTAACCTCGCTAAATAACTGGGCTATTACAAACATGCTTCTTATTAATTCATTGAAATCTAAGGTTTTGCCCATTGCTAGGAGTGGCTCATGCTTTGTTGATATCCATATCCCTCCTTTATATGTATATTGGAGCTCAGCAACTCGAATTTGTGTTAAAGGCAAAAAACTTAGGATTTATAATCAACACTAAGCTGACCTGTACTGACCATATAAACAACACATTAGGACAAATTTACGGGACTTTACGTTACTTACGCACGTCCTCTAACTTCACGGCTCTTGAAACTCGGCGTAGACTAGTCGTACAATTAATAATGCCTCATATTAATTTCTTTGATGTTGTCTATAGTCAGCTAGATTCACAATCCCAGCATAAACTTCTAGTTGCATTCAATAGTGCAGCTGGGTATGTTTATGGGGTCAGTCGATTTGATCATATCTCTCAAAGGAGTAAAGGCATTCTGGGATGTGGTTTACTTGAGTATATGAACATCCGCAACTTTTAATTCCTGTACAATCTTATGAACACTCATTACCCTCATTATCTTTTTGAAAAACTTAAATTTTTCCAGAGTCCGGTCTCATAATCTTATTGTTCCTAGGTATAACTACCTCAATAGTAGCAGATACTTCTTCATCAGCGTCATTAGACTTTGGAATGCATTACCTAATTCTCTAAAACAAATCACTTCACGAACCAGTTTTAAACATTCCATTTATAATTATTTCAATACTTTAAACCAATAAAACAATGTTTCTTTTTCAAATCCTAGCTTTCTCTCTCTCTCTCTCTCTCCCTCCCTCTCTATAAAATACCTCCTTCTAGTTGTGTTCTATAGTAATATGTAGCCACTAAGATCATTATATATAATCGATTAACTATTTTATTTAATTTAATTTAATTTGTTTATTAAAAATATCGTTTTCATATCATAATAGATTTATTGTTGTTTTAAACAGTTTTTATCTAATATTAGTTTTAAACTACTTTTTAAATATCATTGTCCACATCTTATGTAGTACTAAAAAAGACCAAGTCTTAATGTACACCATTATAAATAAATAAATAAAATTTTTATATCTTTTATTAATTTTAGAATTCAAAGTTTTGGTTGGAAAGCAACATAATTTCTGTCAGCAGAAAACTTGTTTTTGGTATGAAATTATGGCATCCCTCTTGTTGTGACTCGCTCGAAACGAAGGCGGGTAAGGTAACAATTTTTTTCATCCATTCGCAAGTTTTTAACGCTAATCAAATTGAATCAATTTCTATCGTTACGCCCTAGTCTTTGTTTTTATTCCCGACATATATGTAGCAACCCTCATTTAACATATCCTGATATGTTCTTTGACTTATCCCCATTCAAAAAAGTACTGTCTAAAAAGTTGCATTAAATCTTCGTTCAGCCACGCCATGTAGCACAAAGTGTGTAGCTTGATATGCTTATTTATTTACTCTATTATACTTAAATAATATTTAATTAACATTGGTGAGGAGCGAGAACAACATCACTTAACTGCATATTAACTACACAAGCAGTGTTGCCAGATTATGGGAGATATTATTCCCGTTTTGTTCATGCATTTCAATAAATTATTCCCGTTCTTTCCTGAACATTTTCCCGTTTTTACCCCATTTGAAGAGTACAGTGTCTTATTTTGAATAGAAACCATAATAGTACAAACCTTACTAACATCATTAAAAACATGCCTTAACATAATATAGCACATTTATTACTTGTACATTAGAGTGGAACGAATTATATATTTTTTGGATACTGTACATCAAAATAAATTTTTTTGCATCCTTAGTATTTTTTTCTGCGACACAACTTTTGACTTTGCCTGAGGGTACAACAATACAAGTGAACATTTTACATTAAAACATTGGATATATAATTTTCTGCTATGATTTTCATACTTAAAGTATACTTTTACACTGGGATTGTGTATCCCGGTGTCGAATCGCCATAAAATCGTTTTTTTTTACTTTTTGCATAACAGAAACCGAAATATATTCTTGAAAAACAATATATCAAGGATTTTTATTTGACCTTTCCATGTAAAAGATTCCTAATTTTTCTTTCAGAGTCTCAAATAAATATACTTTCTTAACATCATGTTAGTATTCTTTTTCTAAAAGCTTTGTGTGTCCTTTTTAAAATCCTGTTTGAAACCGGTTTTTTAGAAAAAAGTTATACGTTTATGTTTGTGAAATGATGGTTTGAACTTTTTTCAGTAATTTTAGCAAATTAAATCGATTTTTCACAAACTAAACCTTGATAAAACTGAATTTGCTCTTTACAATTCTATTTGGCGTAAATAAAAACAAAAATATGCAAGCTGGCTTCAGACTCAGACTGATCTGACTTCAGAGTCAGATTGCTGGTTTCAAAATGATTTTACGAAGAAAAAACCCATGGGTGTAAATATTTACCCCGGTTTGTAGTTTACAGGTAAAACAAATGGGTTTGAAGTTCTAGGGTAAAAACATGATGCAACAAATTTTGCACAACTTGTTTAAGTTTTTTTAATAAATCAATATTTCTTAGTGACCTATATTCTAAATCGATATAATTTCAGTTTTTCTAATTACAAAGGAACACAAAGATATTAATGAAGGATACATTTTGTTTTTCAGAACTATAGTATCCACATATGCGAAAATTATAAATACTCCGGCTTCGTCCCAGAAATTAAATCTTTTAAATGTTCTCAATTTTATTTACCTATTTTCCGCAATTTTCCAAGCAAGAGGTGGCAATCAAAATAAATTTAAAATAAATACACATGCTAATTCAAATAGTAATACAAGTAAAACTCAGATGACTCAGATAATTTTAAAATGTGTTTAAATCATAGCTGTTAAGTAATGATTACTAATCGTAATCATTAGTAATTCGAATCTTTTTAAAAAAAAAGTAAAATAATATATTAAGTACGATTCTTTTCAGTTTGTAATCGTAATCTAATAATTACGATTACAAATAATAAAAATAACTACGACAACTTCAGATTACAAAAATAATTAAAAAGAATCCAAAGTAATCAAGAAAAAATAATCCAACTACTTTTAGAAATTATTTTCGCTTCCTTTTTATTAGCTGCGTTCCATTCGCTTCAAAGTAATAAAGATTATTTTTTACATGCAAAGCAAAAAGAAAAATAATATTCCTTTAACAAATCGAATTATTTTTGCTATCCATATAAAATTGTGATATGGCCTTAAAAAAAATTTGAAACACAGGTGTCACACCGGATTATTTTTATAAGCTGTCATTATATTTATTGAATTAATTGTTTGCATGATACAATTACTATTAGGTAGCCTTGACAGCTACATATTGTCTCACGAGCTGCGACCATAGAACCTTAAACAAAAGAAAACAAAATAAAAAGCGAGTGTCACACACATCGCCCGCATTCAGCGAAGTAAACAATTGCACTTAAATTATTTACATACTTACATAGTAATAATAAAAAGAATTAAATTAAATAATTTACAAATTTTCCGACGCTTAATAGTTATTGTATCATGATAGTTTGTTTGACTTGAATTTTGACTGCAATGGTAGCGCCCTCTACGAGTCGTTTTTCTTGCCGTTTCTTTGAGAAAATTTGTCATCGCGATTATAACAATCATTTTAAATAAATCTCTTTCAAATGGAGTTTTTCTTGAAGAGTGTAAAACTGCTTATATCTCGCCGATTTTCAAATCTGGTCAAAAACATCTAGTTGAAAATTACAGACTGATCGTTAAGCTATCGGTTATACCAAAGGTTCTGGATAAAATTGTGAATAAACACTTATTTAACTCAAATGGGAATTCACTCTAATTTTTTGAAATGGTTAGGCTCATACTTGTCAAATAGGAAATTTATAGTTAAGATCGATAAACGATTTATATAAAAATTTCACTTCATTTAACTTCCCGCTTTATGCAGATGATTTGAAAATGTTTAAAATTATAAACAACCTTGAGGACTTATTTCCTACTTATTTCCTGGTGTAGCATAAGTGGAATGAATTTAAACTTTTCTAAATGTCATATCTTAACATATTCTCGCAAGCAATTAACCATATATCACAATTATTTTTATAAATCCAATATTACTTTCACACGCGTCGAATCCATTAAAGACTTGGGAATTTACTTTGATACCAAATTATCATTTGGGTCCCACAGGGAATATGTCATATCAAGAGCTAACTCACAACTCGGTTTTCTAAAGCGAAACTCTAAAGAATTTTTAGACTCATTCACATTAAAATCAATTTTCTTGAGTCCGGTAAGATCTATTCTCGAATACACGAACATAATCTGGGATCCTTGCTATGAATGTGACATAAATCGAATCGAGAAAATTCAAAAACCGTTTACGAGATTCGCTCTAAGACGATAATTTTCGTAAGAAAATATGCCTGCGTATAGTGACCGTTGTAAACTACTCGGCTTGCAAAGCTTGGCCATTAGGCGCAATACGCAGAGTGTCTTATTTATTAAAGATATTGTAGATAACAAGGTTGACAGTCCGGAATTGCTTGCTCTCATTCTATTTTATGCTCCAACAAGATCTCTAAGAGAAACAAGTTTATTTTATGTATATTATCATAGAACGAATTATGCTAGCAATGAACCAATATCTAAATGCCTATCTTGATGTAATATAGTTGCTAAACATGTTGATTTTAGTTCTAATAGAACAATTTTTATGAAGAATTTATTTGAATATTATTTAAGGAATTAGGCTAAGTGATATCTGTTAGGGCTGGGCCCAGTAGATATTATATGAATAAATAAATAAATAAATATTAAGGCAAAAGGAACGCAGCTATTATTTAAATAATTTCTGAAAGTAGTCGGATTATTTTTCTTGATTACTTTTGATTCTCTTTGATTATTTTCGTAATTTCAAGTAACCGTAAGTATTTTTTGATAATTTTTTTTGGTAATCGTAATCAATTACTAATCAAAATTTTCTTACTCAAGGATTATATAATGATTACAATTCTTTTTAAAATTCAATATAATTGATTACTTATCATAATCGAAATTTAACAGCTATGATTTAAATATAAGATGTTAAAAAATTCATAGCATAATTGGTTGATTTTGTGACAAAATTACTCTTTTTGTACAAAAACGCGGTCAACCTCATTTTCCCAGTTTTTAAGAGTGTTATTCCCGTTTTCCTTTTGTGTTGATAATTTCCGCAAAACGTGGAAAATTCCCTTTTCTGGCAACACTGTACACACTGTGCACGTAATCAAGAGCGAGAATTTTTGTATGCTTCTTAAATTTAGTTATTTTTGACACTTCCTATTTAAGGTTGCACTATATGTTTGCTGCAATCACTCAGCTTAGTGACTCTTGTGTATGTGGGAGTTTTGCCGCATGTGGCAACTACTATCAGCAAAAAACCAAGCACGTGGGCCACCAACCAACAGGGAGAAACAGATTAAACCAAGTGCTTTTTTCCCAAAATTGCTTCTATTTTTAAGTATTATGGCCAGTAAAAAATTTCCTTACCAAGAACATTAAAAAAGCAGTTTCACAAACTTATTACCACAAATCTTAATTTTCATCCAAATGTGGGAGTTTAATAGCATCTAGTTTACGCTCCCCTTCCTTCACCTGTCACCACGCAACTATGTGACCACATTGGCACAAAGAACTTTGACAACACTGAAATGGAATATAATTTGACTTTTTTATTTTTGTCACTACCGACTTAAGGGGGTCCTCTGGTAATCTATGCCAAATTTTAGCCTTTTTTCAAAATATTGTGGAAAGAGAACGAGTAAAGATATTTTAGTTCCGTTTTTTGATTTGGGTAGCTTAATTTATTGAAAAAAATACAAAATTTTGAAAAAGTGAATTTATGAACCGTTCAGAAAGTTCTCGGCCTGGTAACGAGGTTCTCCGGAAAAAAGGTGGGTCCAAATTGCGCACGATTCCAAGAGTAAACATCGTCTGAAAAAAAAAAATATTCAGTTACTTAGAATGAATGTCCCTATAGCCCCTACCTCGGAAACAAAAATTGAAATTTTTTTAGGGGGGGAGCCGCTACTTTGAAAATGAAAAATCGAATTTCGACCTTTTTTTTTGTAGTCTAGTGTAGAAAAAAAATAGTAAACATTATTTTTTCGGCAAGTTTGAGGTAGGGGCTATAGCGGCGTAAATTCTGCGTCGTTTCATGCCTCATATATCAAAATCGGTCAAAAACTGTTTGAGTTATCGTGCGCAAAGTTTTGAAAAACATGGTTTCGAGAAAAACGCGTTTAAAGTTTTGACTTCAATTTTGAGGCACACAAATGACATTAACACATATTTTTTTAATACAATACTTACGAATATTAATCGGCAATTCCAGCCCCATAAAGTGTGCCTTCCTCCATCTCATAAAACGAGTTTTCCATGGCTTTTTGGGCTCTGCGGGCTGTGCGACCCTCTTTCGATGATGCGTACGTTTTTAGCTCTGAGCGTTGAAGTCGTTTTCCGTCGCGAGATTCAGCATACATCTCGGCTTGTGGGCCGATGACAATACCCATTGTTGACATTATTTTTAAAATACTTGTGAAGCCTTCGTTGAAAATGCAGGTTGCCAGAAAATTTGCGATTTCGACTGTGGTAGCACCACAGTGGATATGTTTCGGCGCAAAGGTCCACAAAAGCGAGTTGAACGATTCGTTACAATTTTGCGTTTCACCTCCAGTGCATCGGTTGAGTAGATCGTCGGATGATAACGCTTCGTATATGGGCTTCATTACTTGCAGAACCTTTCCATCAAGTGGGGCGTACGTGTGGTGAAATGATGCTAATGAGCCTTCTGCTGCTGAATTTTGATAGGCGCACCAGCTGGACTCACCAGGTGGGCAATACATATGTTGTGGATTACTATCACTTGAACTTTTGTGATAATATGTTGACCATATTTCTTTTCTCATGTTTTCCACAGAGTCCTTATTACGTCGAATAGCAAGTCCATAGTAAGTAGTCAGCTCGCTTATGACTTTGTCTGTCAGTTTGCCAGTGCCTTTTCCACCGATGCCTTTGTTTTCTTTTTTGGCCTTGCGCAGCCGTGTGCCCAAGGGCGTCCGCAGAACTTTTTCTAGGGGAGGGCAACGGTGTGCACATATATGAGAATGAACGTGAAATGTTACCTATGTAATTTTATTGTTTGAGATTTTCGGTGAAAATTTTGTGAACACTGCACGTAATTGCACTCCACATATGCAACATATTAATAAAAACAATAGATGCACAACAGACGACAAATAGAAAAAATCTATTGTTAATCGTTAATCGCTGATCAGGGCTGCTTAAGGGCCATATAGACTGCACAGACTATTTGCGCAAACAAGACTTTTTTTCTCGTCATAGCGACGACCATACACTTCACAGACTTTATTTTTCACATTTTTTCGCAGACTTTTAATTTGTATTAATTTTTTCTTTTCTGCTTTCATTTTTATATATTTTTCTTCACAAAAAGTGATTCACAGCTTATTCTATGCGGTGCATACTTTCAATTTTAGGGCTTTATAACAACGAAACTAACAGGAATAGAAAAAATAATATGGTAGCATTTAAAAGAACAAGATGTTTAGTTTAATAAATTAACTTAATTTATTGTAAAAGTATATATTAAGTTGGCTTAAAATTTAGAAACCAGAAAATACTGTTTAATTTTATATCACAGCTTATTTTATGCAGTCACTTGTCATTTATAAATTTTTCGTATTAATTAATGATATTTGATATTTTTATTATTTGGTATGATAGCCCTTGTTGTCCACAACAGATCTGAGGTAGTTTGGCATTGATGCGACCAGTTTTTAAGTGATAGTTGGCAAAATATTCGCCCACTTCGTTTTCAATATCTCTTTCAGGTGGTTTTTGTTTGAAATTTGATGTTTTCGGATTTTATTTTCCAATAAAGACCACACATTTTCAATAACATTAAGGCCTGGCGACTGTGCTGGCGGCGTCATCAATTGTGGGCAGTTGTATATTAGCCTGGTTTGCACAATACCCGCTTTGTGCTTTCGATCGTCATCCTGGTAAAATCGGAAATTCAATTTTATACCCAGAACCTTTGCACTCTGCAACAAATTGTTGTTCAGGATCTGTAGGTACTTAGATTTGTCTATTGCTGTTTTAATAAACGGCAACTTCCCAGTACCAGCAGCTGACATTCAGGCCCAAACCATGACGCTGCCACCGCCATGTTTCACGGTTTGTTTTAAGTTTTTTTTGTTGACTTCGGTATTCGGTTTTCGCCACATATAGCACATACCATCTGAACCGAATAAATTGATATTCGATTTATCTGCAAAAATATTTGAATTCCAGTATTCTGGAGCCTTGGACATATGTTCTTTGTCGTAGTTGAGTCAGCATAATCTGTTTTTGGGGATAATAAACGGCTTGTTTCGTGTTACTCGGCCATGAAAGTTCTTTTTGCGCAAGACACGTCGAATAGTTTTAGCACTACTCTGTTTGCTCAGGTCAGTTTGATCTTCAAAAGCCATTTTCGGAGCTGAGAGTCTCGGATTAGCCTTTATCTTCCGTACAATATGACGCTCGTCTTTTGCATTAAAAATTTTGTTTGGTGCTTTTTTGCTCTTATTGTGCAATCGATTCTTATGAACGAAGCGCTCGTTGATTTTTTGCACTGTAGAGGAATTGCTATTAACCATTTCAGCCATTTTTCACTCCGAGCTGCTGTTTTTAAAATAGTATATAACCAATTCTCGTTGTTGTAGCGTTGTGCGCGCTCCTATTTTAAATAATCATAGAAGCAAACACTTGAAGCAATAAAATCCGACTAAAAAGCTAACACAAAGCAATTATAGAAATATAACGATGGCATAGCTAACGAAAGTACCGTTAGACAGCGCAGCATTATAGTACCGTAACAGAGAGAAGTGACTGCATAAAATAAGCTGCGAGATGAAATTAAGCAGTATTTTCTGTTCTCTTATTTTTTGAACATCTAAATATATGTATTCACAATTAATGGAAAACCTTTATTTAACTAGACTTTTTGCTCTTTTAAATGACACCATATTATCTTTTGTATTCCTGTTAGTTTCGTTTTTATAAAGCCCTAAAGTTTAAAGTATGCACTGCATAAAATAAGCTGTGAGCCACTGTACGTCTTCACTGTATAAAACTTTCGGTATTATGGCAAGTTTGCGCAAACACAACCAAAACTTAAAATATTTTATAGCAGACATCAGCACAAACCTAAAAACAGCCAAATACACTGTCGAATAGAGTGCGCAAACACTTGTTTGCGCAGACAATCTGTGTAGTCTATTTGGCACTTTGTAAACGTATTGGAGCGTGTTGTAGCGCTATACAAAATTGCTGTATGACCAATGCGTATAAGTAGTTAACGAAATCGTAACAAAACGTGACAAAACTAAGATTTTTACCACAATATTTAGATATTAGGACTCAGGCTTAGAACTTTTTATTTTTAAAAATTTTTTATGACTATATAACATATACACATTAAAAATAAATATTTATAAAATTTTTCCAGTCTAGGGGGGGGGGCAAGTGCCCCCCCTGCACCCCCCTGTGGACGCCTATGCGTGTGCCCATGCGTTTTTGCACGTGAGCGATGCACTCCTTTTTTGTGACAACGGGGTCGCCGTTATACGGATCAAGGTCTATAATGGCCTTGAAGGTTTGCCGTCGCCATCGCCAATATATTTTTCATATTTTATGCCATATTTTTCGATCGATGAGGCAAACATTTCCTTCACGGCATCTACCTCCATCTTGCCCGCACTCCCACTGTGGTTGTTTGTGCATGTTTTCTGGTGCGATTCGTACCATTCTTCGAAGTCTGCAGAGTCATTTTTTTCCCCACATTTTGCATGCCTGGCAAAGGCTTGATTTGACAACGGAGTCAACCACTTTTTTGGTATGTTTACCGACGAGCGTAGTGACACCAAAAAGAGACGAGAATCCCCGTTTTTTCCAGGTGCCATCCCCTGAAACGATCAGCACTGAGGAGTCACAGTCAGGATTTTTTTCTTTCTGCTGTTCCTGCTCTTCTTTAACCGCATTCAACAGGCACTGCTTGTAAACTGCTTTAGCAGACACATGCATGTTTTTCAAGGTGCCATAGTACGCATCAAGGCACAATCCTTGGCATATGTCCATTAATCCGCAGAACATATTAATACCTTCTCTCCCTATTCCAAGCAATCTCATGGCAAATATCAACCGGCGATTTACAACACCGATTTACCGACCACCGGCGAAGAATTAATATACTGTGTAGCTTTACATTGGCACTGCAGACTCACTTTGAAGCCGACTCCACGCATACATGTTTTTCCAAATCGAATTTTTTGTTTACATTGGGCGCAGATAACCAGAGCAGCAAGCGTTTGGAAAAATGAAAAAAATTCCAAGAAACAGAACTGGAGGTTGTTTTCGATGATGACTTCATTGTCTTGCGTTTTCTTCAATTTTTTGGCCGATGTGCTGGCAAAGTCGGTGTCCTCTACTTGGGAGTGCTGGTTTCCACGGAAATGCCTCTTTTTTGTTCGATACGCGTACTTACGCGGCGCGTTTGGGTGGCTTTTTTTATCCATAGCAAAAAAAAAACACAAAACGATTTTTCTTTTATTTTACAACAGCAGTTATCGCGCACGCGTAGCTTTCAGCGTTCGAAAATAAACTGAATCTCGTTCGTTTGCTTCTTTCATGTGAACACCTGGGCTCAAAATCATTTCAACCCCTAAATCAAAACATGCATGTATACATACTGCATGTATACATACTGTGTGTGTATATTTTGTAATATCAATACATATTTTGGAAGAATTCCACAGAATTTTCGACTAATGACTGCAGGCAAATAAACAACTTTGCTGATGCGTTATTTTGACGAAAACATACCTACACAAAAATGCCTGTATCTCCTAAACTATTTCGAATTTTGAAAAATCCTTTTGGGAAAATGTTTTTGAGTATCTGAGCAATAGAAATATGAAAAAACAAATCGAAAAAATTTTTTCGGATTACCAGAGGACCCCCTTAAGTATGTGACTCATGGACCAAACAGCAAGCACAACGCAAACAACTGCAAAAGCAGTAAAACCTGAAAAAATTGTGTTAATTTTATTACCACAAATGTGTAGTATTTGCTTTGTTGATTTTTAGTATTATTTTTTTTAACAAAGCTTGGTTTTTCTAATTTAGATTTGAAAAATATTTGCATTTTCTTAATTTGTCAAGCCATCATTTTATCCCAAGAACAGTAATTAAAAAATTAACAACCAGTGCTTCCCCGTTTGTTCTATTCTTCTTGCTTGATTCTTTTTATTGCAATAAATGCTTTAGAGAACAAGCTACCATTTGAGGCTTTAATTATGCAAACGCAAGTAACCATAATTTAATTTTTAATTAACTTGTATGTTTGGTATTAGTGCTAAGAGATGATATGTTTTTAAAGGTCATTGAGAAACAAATGTCAGTTGTTAACTGAATTGTTGAAGAAGAACTGAGTTGAGAGCACGTTATTAAAAAAACAAAAACATAGCATGGACAAGATTCCATTCACTTCCGGTTATAAAGTGGTCAATATAGCAAAAAATTATAACTACACTGTTAAAAATCTTAGACTACTTTTTAATCCAAAATTTTGGTTTAAAGGAATTTTTAATCCAGAAAGTACTATTTTGTAGTCCCTACTTTAGTTTAATTTAGCTGGGTCTCAAAAGGAACTTACTTGCATTCGTAATGATGCAAAATAAGCGAAACCTTGCTAACAACTGAGTAAGACGAGTGGATAAGGAGTTGTACCAGCACATCAGAGGACGTGTGTTCGAATTAGGGCTTTCAATCCCGAAGCGTTTTGGCAAATCCCGGGATTTCGGAATTTGAAATTTTTGATGAGATTTTTCGGAATCTTGAAATGCAAAAATTTTAATGTAATGGCACTAAGCTCTATTAAAAGCATGGACGTTAATATAATCTATAGTAATAAAACTCATTTTCTGTTTGTTTGTTTTTTTTCGTTTGTTTGGCCTTTATACAAATCTAAATCGTCCATCGGATTCTGCTCAAACTAGGCATACATATTATCCTAGATTAAATTATTGCATACTTAGTTTTTGCCACGCTTCCTTCAGAATTTTTCAACTATCGGTAATTTTGTTATTGTCACACATTTTAAGATCGAAGTTTTTTGTGTATTTAATTTTAAAAATTTTTTGTTATTTTGACATCAAAAAAACTCTCATTTCTTCAGAAGTTTTTAGTAGAACGACTTTTTCATAAAACATCGTGACCTAAGAATGAGAAAAAAAAATGACATGAAAATCATTGTTTGTAATTTCGATGCAAATATCTCCGCTGTTCATAAATATATTTCATTAAAGTTTTTTTTTTGTTCAAAAGTCAAATAAAACCACTTCACAAAAATAGTTTGAATTGTACCGTGAGGTTAGTGTAAATATGTCTTATGATTTTTTAAAAAAATTATCAAATTATTGACTTTTTACTCAAAAATGACTCAAAAATGGTTTTTGTTGTAAAAATGAATTCCAGTAAAAATTGCGCATCTGACAACCTTTCATATGACATAGCACTTATTTGCAAAAATTCTTTCAGCTAAGCGCAAAAATTTTTTTACTGTTTTTGTCATCAAAACGACTTTCGATTTTTTTCGCGAAATTTATTTTGTCCAAAATGTTGTTTTTATATTTTTCCACAAAAGTCAAATCTCAAAAATAATTTATGTAAAGAAATTACCCCGATATATCTTTCCAATAGAAAGTTGTCGCTAAAAATCTATTTTTTTTTTTTATTACAGACTATATTAATAAAAGATATTTTTGAATTAAAATTTTCTATCCTTTAAGCGCCGATCCCCATTTTTAACTAATTTTTCTCTAAGGATGCAGTTGTGTTGTCTGGAGTATTTTTACAAACATTTTGGTTTATAAAAATATCTTCCTAATATTAGTACGTCTACTTATATTTTTGCCTTCCCACCCCCTTCCCCTGTCCCTGTCCTATTAAATTTGTTTTGTTGAGTTGGTTCTACTTCTTCTCACTATTTTGTCAGCGTAATCACTTAGTTCTTTATCAGTGGTACTTTAGTTTTTGTATTTATATCACCATTTCATCGAAAAGATGACCTTGAATAAAATGCTGTAAAAGTTAATATTTTCATGTTATCATTTTAAGCTAGATGGCGCTAGAATAAAACATATGCGCATCTGTTAGCACAATTATTGCATTGCTTTTGATCTGTGTTTTAAATTCACAGATAGATGGCGCCACATTAGTAAGTACTGTGAGTAAAAACCATACACCATGGCAATATAGCATGGCAATGCTCAGATAAAGAAGAGGAAGATCTATTTCACTTTAATTTCTGTCCATTCTTCTATGCATTTGACGTTTTGGCAAAATAGATCTGAAGTTGTTTAAAGTATTTTGACCAAGTGAGGTTAATTTGTTTAAGTAAAATCGTTATATTCTTTTTTTTATTGATTTATTTTTACTGTGTGACTATGTGTTGCATAATCACCATTATTTTGCTTTGTGCTGTTTATCTACGTTGCATGTGCTCCTGTGACATACGAGGCTAATTGGACCACAAGTCAACGCCATCTATCGGGTTGTGGCATTGATCAGAGCACAGTGGCATCTTTTATTTATCTCGCTAACTTCTCTTCCCAAAATTCACGCAAAACGTTTTTTATCACAATGAATTTCACAATTATCACAAATTTTCCAAGCTTCACAAAGATATTGCCACCTTAAAATCGTTCACAATCATCATATCATGCAATAAAATGCAAAATTCAGTCGAAAAAAATTCAAATTTTATGAATTCAGAAACTCAAGAATTTTCTATTTTACCATTCGTAAAGCCATTCCGGAACAATTGCTCACAAAATTAAATACAACAAATCAATTTTCGGATTTTTCCAACTTCACGACTTTTCCGGAGGGTTTTCCCAAAATTTTCTACTGGCAATTACGAACAACTGAAAAAAAATTTAAGGCAAATCACACAGTAGCAAATAAGAGCGAATTAATTATTTTATGAAAACCTACACCCAAAAAGCACTTACAACCCAACTCGGGAACAGCCAAATCTTGCTTCATAAATTGCTTTTTAGACATCAAACCATAACTAAGAAATGCACATCTCTTTATTTTTCCCAGTAACTTAATGTCACCTATGAATGCCAATTTTTGCTATACTTCCCCTTAAAGCTCGAAACAGGGGGGGAGATGGACCTCCTCCTGTTATACAATTTTTTTCTTGTCTTGACCCAAGGAATCAACCAGCGCCAGATTGAAACGTTGATAGAGGACAATAATGCGGGGGTGGTTCCTCGTAATGAGACACGCAAAAAATCGTATGGGTGGGGGTGGTCGCAAATGCCCCCCTAGGGAGGTTGGAGGGAAAAACAAAAATAATAGGTGTCATTACGTTTTAATTCATAAGTAACATACCTCCACACCGATCACCAAACTTAATAACTTTTTGAAAAGGAAATTAAATTTCCTTTTCAATATATGCACAAAGTTTTGCCATAAAGTCACAACTAAAAAAGTTATGAGTACCTAAATTCAAAAAATACGCTTTTTTTCCTAAAAAATTCAAATTTAAAGACTATTTTCTCCAGAAACAACCAAAGTTTTAACTATTTTTTATGACGTTGTTCTTTTTCTTTGTCAATTCTCTATTATCCGCCTTGCATTGTTTTATTCTCAGAGCAGCTAATTTTTCTTCTTTTCACTCTTTCCACTTTTCCTCTCCCAAGGTTTATAAATGCAAGCACTGCGTCTTCGTTTACTTTGATTACAATAACTAGTAAAACAGTTAGATTTAACGTAAATTAAAAAAAAAAAGTTTATTTGGTTGCTAATTTTCATTATTGAGTGTTTCACATTCCTGAATCGATACAGTCTTTCACCGGTCGTAGAGTTAATAGGACTGTTCTCGTACTGGATTCAAGTAACTTCAAGTATAAGTGAATAACATGCAAAATGACACTCTTTAATCTATTACAATTAATTGAAGTTATTACGGGAACAGACCTATAATGTTCTCCTACTCAGAGTACGCAGATATTGTTTTTTGTTACGGTTTTGCAAATGCAGTGCAATCCAGGCCAGAGTAGAATACGAGGCTCGGTTTCTTAACAGGCAACTTCCCTCAGTTAGAGATTTTAATGAAACATTTAAAAGGTTAAGAACCAGCGGTTCTGTCCAGCGAATAAGAGGAGAGCTTGGCCCTTGTAATCGGCTGGCACAGGTTGATGACGAAATAGAACGAGTAGCACACAATGATCCCACTATTAGTGCGCGTAGGGTTGCAAACAGAGTTCCAGCATCGAAATCCCATGTTCACTGGGTGCTGCGTCGTGAGCGTTTGCATCCTTATCATTATACTTTGGTCCAGGAGCTCCACACGCAGAGAAAAGACATGGTTGAGACATGATTACTGCAATAATAATGTTTTTACTAAAAATATTGTATTATTCCTGCAAACACAAATTTTTGCCTTAATAAAGTCATTATTTACTAATGGTGGTACCAAAAATAACATTATAGTTGAAATCATAACATTGTTGAAATCGTCAACATACTATGATTGCCTCAACTATTAGTTGCAACAAAAATGTTGTAGTTCTGTCAATCATAATAAATGTGAATATTATTATAGAGACAAACATATTAGAATTTTGAATGTTTGTCTGAACTATTCTTTGATTGTTGGCAAACGAAGCAGAACATAACCAAAAATCGAAAGAATTTATTGTGTCTGAACCGTTTGCAGGAAAACCTTTCACTTCATTCAGACACAATAAGTTTTATCGATTCCTGGCTATGTGCCGTTTCGTTTGTCAACTGTTCAATTATTGTGTTTTGTTTTTAATCGCCTTGTCCTAAAAACAGCACGCATAAAACTTTAATTGCAGCAAACATGTTTCTATTTACCGTAAACATATTTCACAATTCTGACCATATTTTGTTTATCACAAATATTGCTATTTTTGTGACAATGCACTTAATGTACCATGTTTATGAATGGCATTAGTCAGGCGAGCTGTAGTAGCGGCTGTGGCTTACTGGTAGTGTACGTGGCTCCTAAGCGAAAAAGCCGCGGTTCAAATCCCAGCTCGGACAGAAAATTTTGTCAAAAAGATTTTTCAATTGAATTAATATTTGTGTCCAAGCTAGTCAACGGCGCAAACCTTTGGAGATATCTAAATTAATATCTGTGGAAATTGGAGTGCATGAAAATAAAAAAAAAATAAAATTATTTTTTAATAATATTCTGGATCCTAAAAATAAATTCATAATATAGTTGTTGCAATCATTCTATTTTTGACCCAATAAGAGAATAATGATTGTTTCAATAATATTTTGGTTCCTACAAAAAAGTTCCTTTTCTAAATATGGTTGTTGTAATCATTTTATCATGATCAAAGAAAATATTATATGTTTAAGAACATGTTAACAACAATCATAATCCGAATCATACTATGATCCTCTTAAAACATGGTTGTTGCAACTATGTTTTTTCTCTGCGTGCAGTGAGGAAAAAAGTGGTTATATCCGAAACTGGTTTTTTTTGCGATAAATACCTGCTTTGAGAATAAAACAATGTAAAGCGGATTAACAGAGAATTGACCAAAGAAAAAAACAAAAAATAGTTAAATTTTTGGTTGTTTTTCGAGAAAATTGCCTTTAAATTTTAATTTTGTAAGAAAAAACGTATTTTTTTAATTAAGGTGCTCATAACTTTTTTAGCTGTGGCTTTATGGCAAAACTTATATTGAAAAGGAAATTTAATATCCTTTTCAAAAAGTTATTAAGTTTGGTTATCGGTGTGGAGGTATGTTACTTATGGATTAAAACGTAATGACACCTATTAAAACGTAATGACACCTATTAAAACGTAATGACACCTATTAATGACACCTCCCTAGGGGGCATTTGCGACCACACCCACCCATACGATTTTTTGCTCGTGTCATCACGAAGAACCACCTCCGCATTATTGTCCTCTAAATCTGGGACACCCTGTATATAGATTGCTACTTTCAAAATTCTATGAAAGTTAAACAGCCTAGTAACCAAAGTTAAGATCAGTTAAGATCATAACAAAAGAGGTAAAAAAAAGGGATGATTTCGATATTAAAGAAACACCATCGTTTACATTCCAGTTGCATTTATAGTTGCTGGCAGTTTTTATATTTTATTGTGAATGAAAATCCCGGGATTTAGGGTTTGCAATCCTGAGATTCCGAGACAAGAACTTGGTTCCAAATCCCGGGATTTCGGGATCCGGGATCCCAGGACTGAAAGCCCTAGTTCGAATCATGAAATGGTCAGAGTAATTTTATTTTTTACTTGATATTTATATTGCTTTTTTCACCTTTTGTGGATTAAAAACTAATCTTATTTGAATTAGAAAACTTTTCTTTGATATTAAAAATAATCTTTTTTTGGTATAATCATTTATGTAATCCAAAAATGTTTAAAATAAGTCCACGATTTTTAACCATGTAAAACATATAAAACTAAAAAAAATGTCTTGGTTTAATATACTTAGTATGTGCTAGTGTATTAAAACATAATGACTGTAATAATTTTGCCAACTTAAGCACTTGATGACTCGGTTGCGATACTTTGAGCATATAATTGTCGATATTGTGTGTTTTATTCATATTTGAAGCAAACCTAAAATAAATTTAATATTAAACTAATTATTAATTAAAAACTAATTATAAACTAATTATAAAATAATAATAAACTAATTATAAACTAATTATAAACTAATTATAAACTAATTATAAACTAATTATAAACTAATTATAAGCTAATCATAAACTAATTATAAACTAATTATAAACTAATTATAAACTAATTATAAACTAATTATAAACTATTTATAAACTAATTATAAACTAATTATAAACTAATTATAAACTAATCATAAACTAGTTACAAACTAATTATAAACTAACTGTAAAATAAACAAATTTTGAATATTACTTACATAAGAATAGTAATTTTGCAATAGCTTTACAAAAATTGTAGTAACATTAAACAACTTTTGTTTAATTTTACTACAATATCAATACTAAAGCTTAAACGCTATACAAATCATATGAGCGGTTTAGGGCTCTTTGGTGGTTTTGTAATATATTTGTACTACAGTGTCATCTGGTGTTAAAAATAGATCAAAAAAGATACCGCCAAATATTTATCATGTCAAAAAATCCCTTTATACAAACCCATTTGCTGTTTATCTTTTCATTTCAACAACAGCGCCCACAACAATTTCATTGCATTCAAAATAGAAAATACACCGCAACATGATGTAGCAGCAAATTAATAATATTTTAACAAGTATCTGAAGCATCTGAATAACAGTCGAATATTATATAAAAACCGCTCATGTGCCGTTGAAATAGTAAGCAACAGCCGCAACACTTAGGCAGCTATACAGGATATAACTCACAGCCTTACTCACCCACCCACCACCTCCTGAAAACTACAAAATCAGCGACGACTGTGGTGCCATTGTCCGCAGCTGAAACTTATAATGCAAAAATTGTTTTAATCTCTCACGATATATTTTTTTTTCTTTTTTTTTCTAACAGCATACACAAAAGTGTGGCAGTTTTTTTACACAACACTGTTAAGATTTATTCAATGGTTGGAACACAATAAGTAAAATAGTTATAACAAATGGCGGCAGTGAAAACAAGAAAACAAATGGCGAAAAGCTTAGCTCAAACAGCTGTGACAGCACGCTGCATGCAGCTCACTTTACTTTGTTTGGAGCAAAGCAAATAAAATGTATTCAACTTTGGCCTTTTACTGTTGCCAAAATGATGTAGAAAAAGTGCAAGTCTTTATTATTTTCATACATTGTTGTTGATGTTGGCGATTATGTTGTCTTTTGTTTAAACTCTGTGTGTATTTTAGCTTTTTGCTTTTTGTTTTTGCTTTTGTTTAAACTGCAACGAAAAATCTGCAGCTCAGGTTCATTGGCCACACACGCTGCACTTTTTTGCAACTTGAAGTTGCACTTTCATTTTGGCCTCAAAGTGTTTCAATCACTTTTGATTTAATGAGTTTGAAGCACTCTATAATGATAAGGTTGTGCGTAAGTGCAATTTTTAGAAGAACTTAAAAAGGAACGCTTGTATTTTATATTGGCTAATTCAACGCTTTCAAAAGTCTTTTTCATGCAACAGTTTTTGGACGAACTCTTTCTTTTAAGGGAGGTTTTAGGCAAACAATTTTTTGAAATTCGTATTTTTTCAAGTTGATTTTTGATGTACAACTATTTAAGAATATTTAAAGAACATTTTCAAATGAATCCTGCTTATTATACAGATTCTACAGGGCTAAAAACTCGGAATAACTTGAATAACGTCCTTTTTAGGCTTTTTTCCAAGTTTCATAATTTTCTTAATTTTCCATATTTTCATTTACTTTGTGCACAAAAGATGTGCTTTCAGGGGTCTATTTTCAAATAATTTTTTTTCAGACGATCTGGAGCCAAGCTATGATGTGGCCCGGTTTTTACCTTTTTTTAAGCACACATAACTTCAGCGATATCTTCATATATAAATGTTGGATGTAAAGGCAACACCGTATTTTTGTACATACTTATTGGCATCACTTCTTATATCTATGCATCTACACATTATTAAAATTGTCATTTGAATTTTTCTAGTGCATTGAATTGAGTCTAATTTAAGCTTTATGATTACTGTTTGAAGTCTTTTAAATAAATTACATTGTGCGCTTTTTTGTATCTTTTTTCTCTGTATTTGATACTTTAAACGTTTTTCACTTAATTTTGGTGTAAGGAATCTCGTGGTGACATTTGTTTTACCACTTTACCGAACATTTTAGAACAAAATTTTCTTTCTTAAGACATATCAAAAATTACTCAAGATATGCACTCATTTTCATGTTGATAACTATTGAACCATTCGAATTTTCATTTTGATTTCTTGGGCAAAGTGCTTTCTTTGATTCTGGCCAGCAACTTTGCTGGATGAATGAGTATGAAAAAATCGCTTCCAGTGGGTCTTATCGAGTGATTTTTACAAAAAGTCAAACGAACAAAAATTCGAACAACATTGCGTATGAGTAACATTTTTTGCTTTAAAGCGTTGAAAACGGGCAAGACGTATATCGCTTATTAAAGGTTTAAAGACAATTTCAAATGATTTTTCGTTATATATTTGCTCAACAAAGTTGTTGGCAAGAATAATATAAAGAACTTTGCTCAAGAAACCAAAATGAAAATCCTAATGGTTCAAGAGTTCTCAACATGCAAATGAGTGCATATCTGAACTAATTAAAAAAAAAATTTGCACTAAAGTCTTCGGTAAAGTGGGAAAAAGAAAGTTACCACGAGATTCCTCATATTAAAATTAAGTGAAAAACGTTGAAATTATTAAATACAGATTTTCGTGCCGCATAGTGTTATTAGCCCTTTCAAGACCACAAGGTTTCCAGAAATGAAACAAAATTTTTGAGATCATCAAATAGTTTAGCTTCAATTAGCTTAAATTAAGCATCTGAAAACAATTATAAAAAAATGCAGTTTTCTTGTAATTTCTTGGGACCTATGGTCCTTAAATGTATTCTAGGGACCTATTGTCCTTAACCCTAATCCTACTGCGGCATTTTGCAACATATCCCAAATAGTTTAGCTATCATCAAATAGTTTAGCTTCAATTAGCTTAAATTAAGCATCTGAAAACAATTATAAAAAAATTCAGGTTTCTTGAAATATCTTGGGACCTATGGTCCTTAAATGTATTCTAGGGACCTATCGTCCTTAACCCTAATCCTACTGCGGCATTTTGCAACATATCCCACTGCGATATGAACTTGAGTCACACATGCAAAAAAACTAAAAAATAGCGGTTGATGCCACGAAATTTATGTTACTCTGAATTTGAAGAAAATTAATTCATTTGAGAATACAAATAGACTTCAATGTAAAAAGTACTTATTTAATAATTAAAATCTTTTTAAAATCAAATGTGATCCAAAGTCACACCGTAGTAGGATTAGGGTTAAAGGTAACATTGGACGAACTTCTTCTTCTGAGGGATGTTTTAGGAAAGCAATTTTTTGAAAATCGTATCTTTTTTAAGTTGATTTTTGATACACAGCTATTCAGAAATATTTTAAGAAAATTTTCAAATCAATCCCGCTTATTATACTGATTCTACAGCGCATAAGACTTGGTGCGCCAGAGTACCTGTAACTAACCAGAGTAACTTTAAGCACTTTTTCTTGAAACATATTTTTTTTAAAACTGACCACACTACTGCAAACAACATATCGACCGTAAAATTTTACTAAAATTAGCGTCTTTGAAAAATTTATCTAGTTTTTACACGCAACAATTGGTCAAAAATAACGGTTTTTTAGACTTTCTCGCACGCTTTCCATATTTTCATTCACTTTCGGGAAAAGATGTGCATTCAAGGGTCTATTTTTAAATACATTTTTTTTCAGACGATCTGGAGCCGAGCTATGATGTGACGCGATTTTCACCTTTTTTTAAGCCCACATAACTTCAGCGATATCTTCATATATAAATGTTGGGTGTAAAGGCAACACTGTATTTTTATACATACTTTTTGGCGTCACTATTTAAATCTATGTACCTAGCAGGGAAGCGAGCGCTCCATTAGCGCATCTGAAGCGCTCCAAAAAAACCGTACATCGCTTCATTTTCCTTGTGTATAGCGCATTTTTTAACATACTCATGTCATCAGATGTATGCGCCCTGCTCCCGCTGTAGAGCCGAGCGCTTTGTTCTGCTTGTATTTGATATAAAAACGTAGCTAAAACCGAGCGTTTTGTTCTCCTTGTAGTTGGAAGAAAAATGTAGCGAGAATAGAGGACTTTGTTTTCTTTATAGTTCATATCGTCGCACACTGGGGCCGCCCCATATAAGCAGGTGCTCAAAATTCTGAAATCACTTTCTTTCCATTAAACTCACTTGATATATACTTTTGCAGATGAATTAACCCATTGTTGGCCATGTTTTAACCCGTTGGTGACCAAATTTTTTGTTATTAAGTCTTAAGCAAAACTAATTTGATAACATTTTTATTATGCAACTAGATAGATCTAACCCATTCGCGACCTAGAAAAAAACCTATTAGTGACCAAGACTTAACCCATTAGAAACCATTTTTTATAATAACTTACACCAATCGAGTTTGATTATATTTCTATACGAATTTTAAACGATTAATCAGTTGATAGCCTTGTTTCGGACCACTTGTTACTAGGATCACATCAATTAAGCACATAACTTTATGTTTAAGACTTTCAGTTCAATGTGAAAGTTTTAAAACTCGATATAAATTGATTGAAATGTTTTTGATTTTGTATAAGATTTATTAATGAGAAATAAAGGTGCCCCCAGACTATATGTTTCATACATATGACATGTCAAATAAAATTACATACCGAATTTCATCTGTGTGTCAGAATTAAGTTTTTGTCAGACAGCTTTTTTCTTTTGTCTCCACACTATCGACACGTCATTTGAAAATAAAAAACAGCTTTTGACATATTTGTAAACCTTAAAGCTCTTAAGTGCCCTCCTGAAGCCATTCAAACTAAGAATAAATTAATTTTAAATCAATTTATTGAATAAATATCTTAAAATTTGCCTTTTCTTCCATTTTCAAATAAAAAATTTATCAAACTGACATTTTGTACAGATGGAAAAATATACGAAACTAGAGACGGTTCTAATTCAAAAATTTACGAACGCAAATACAACCGACATTTCAAAACCACATTTTCATATGTTCCACACTATCTGTAGCTAAAAACCATTTGTAATTTTTTGACGTGTCATATGTATGAAACATATAGTGTAGAGGCACTTTAAGTGAATTTAGTTTACAATATAGATAAAAAATTTTCATTTCAATATACAACATATTAGTTTTTTAGTTATATAATTTAAAGCAAGAGATGAAATAAATAATAATAACGAAAAGCAAGTAGTGTAGTAAATACTGTTACATATGTATTAAGGTGGATAAAAAAAACATTTTTTTCGACACTCATATTCTGGGAGCTGGATTCAAGTAGATCTTAAATCCAAAAGGATATTGAAATAGGTGGAACCGTCATCCAGCGGTTTTGATTTAAAGAAATCACTTTTTCGTCAAAAATCACCGGTTTTTTCGCCGTAACTTTTTATCAATCTAAATAAACTACCTAAAAAATGGGTGCAAATTAAAGATATCTGGGACACCAAAGTTTTAAATAGGAAGATTTTTAGATTCAAGAAATTTTTTAGTGCAACAGTGTTCAGAATTCGGTCAACATTTTGGGTACTTTTCACTAAAATGGGTATAAATTTGCTGTTCATTCGCTATAAAGTAGCTTAATAGCCATATTTTCAACTTCTTTGTATAAAATATGTAAGTAATAAGCTCCTTCTGTTTCAGTAGCTTAATAGTCATATCTTCTACTACTTTGTATAAAATATGTTAGTTATAAGATCCTTCTGAGTGTGTTTCTTTTCTTTTCTTATCTCCTTTTCTGTTTGACGTGTTCTTAAATTCATGTCGTTCAGGTGGGCAGATTACGCCCACTTCGATTAGCATATCTTTGTACACCAAAACAAGGTAAGGGGTGAGGAAAAAAAAATAAATAAAAAAAACAACCTAATAGAATAAGTATAGTGCCTTGCTTGGCCAAATAAATAAATAAATATGTTAATTTTTTATTGTTCACCACGAAAGGTGAAGTCTCTTCAAAGCCATACCATTTTAAAAATAGTAAATTTTCTAAAATTTACTGAAAATTAGTAGATTTATAGATTTTTGTGAAAAATACCCTTTCAAAAATACTTTCCAAAAAAGTTTAAAAAAACAATTCCACTGTTTTGATTTTTTTATTTTTTTATATATCAATAGATTACACTAAGTCTTAGTGAACAATACTTAATTTTTCCAAATTTACTGAAAAATGGCAAATTTATAGCGATTTTAGTGGAAAATACCTAAAATGTTGACGATTCTGTTGATGAATCTTCCATCATCTTCCTATTTACAACCTTGGGGTCCAAGATACCTTTCATTTCCACCCAACTTTTGGTTGATAAAAACTTGCGGTGAAAAAACCGGTGATTTTTGGCGAAAAAGTGATTTTTTTAAAATCAAAACCGCTGGATGACGGTTCCACCGATTTCGATATCCTTTCGGATTTAAGATCTACTTAAATCCAGCTCCCAGAATATGAGTGTCGAAAAAAGTGTTTTTTTACCCCTGAATAAAAAAATCCACCTTAATATGTATGCACGTATTTATGGGGGAAAAATGTAATAAAAGCTATAATTAAAGATACAACAGTTATTCCTCTTGACTGTGGCACTTAAAACTCATATTAGTTTCTTCAGGTTCCACTATGTCCATCGCTTCAGGTAAGAAAGATCTTCGGTTTGTGTCTACTGGCAACAAGCGTGAGCAAGTAATCAGAGGATCTGAAGAAATTAATAATCAATTGGAAATGTGTTCTAAATTGTCAACGCGGCCTGCTATACTTTTCTCTGAAGTTTTTAAAGTCCTTGTTGGAACATTCTAACGCCTTCTCACTCAGCTGCCCAATGGAAAGCAAAGCTTCGTTAACTGTTTTGCCCCAGTGAATTAGAATCTTATGAAGTGTGGTTGACATCGGATACTACGGGTATAATTTTGTGTATATATTTGCTGTCTCCAGACAAAAATTATAAAATTCTTCTACAATTAAAGTTTTTTCTAAATGACCTTGTTATTTATTATGTTGATTTTATATGATTTAAATACAAATTCTAAATGTTTGATAGTTAAAATCAAACTTGATTTTAAAAACAAATTCTAGTTGTTTGATAGTTTAAAATAGTTTATTGAGCTTTAGGCCAAGGTTAGAACAATTAATTATTCTAACGAATCTCTCCAAAGAAAGAATAATAACATAAGCATAAAGACTAAAGTAAAGCAAAAATACAACAACAAACATGAAAATATGACATGGGAGGAAAACTGAGAAATTGAAACTTAAAATCTCATCGCCTCTGTGGTGCAGTGCACAAGTGCGCGCTTGCATGGCGTATCACAAAGATTTCTGATGAAGCCTTTAGCAGAGCCGAAATTGCAATAAAATCAGCTAGTGATTTTTTCCTTTTCATATTGAAAACGTTGTTGTTGTTTCTTTGGAAAGATTCGTTAGAAAAATAAATTGTTCTTACCTTGACCTAAAGTCCAATAAACGATTTTAAACTATCAAACAACTAGAATTTGTATTTAAAATCAAGTATGATTTAAACTATCAAACATTTAGAATTTGTATTTAAATCATATAAAATCAACATATTTCTACAATAATTTTTCAACCTGAACTAATAATTAGCAATATTATATAAAGTCGTTTAATCTAATTTTTGGCTTCACCAATTATTTCCGAGCTTATTTCATAGTCTTATTGTGCTTTTGTAAAATTAGATGCACTTCTAAATACTTTTTATTTCACTGAAAAAATTGTTTTAAAAAACACAATCGAATTCTATTAATTTATATATGCTTTTATACAAGAAATGCAACGGTAAACGAAATCTGGTTGGCGGCAGTCAAAAACACTTGCTCTTCGAGTAGTTTTTATTATGGCATAAATACTCTGTATATCATACTTGTCCTAAATGTGCAGCTCACTCCTTTTTTAAATCACACATGTATACTGTAATTATATCGATGTATTATAAGACAAAACATTAAGCAACATTTCTTTAAATATCTTTATTTTAATTACTCTTGAGTGTGTTAGTGCACGCTTTTTGCAATTGCTTTAAATACATGCATTCTTTTTATTCATTATACATCGTAAATTTAACAAAACGTATATGTTTTTGTATTTACTTAAAATCAAAGTGATATTTGCAAATTTTTTTTAAAGGACACGGTAATTTTGGTTTTGAACTTGGATTATCAACAAGGAAGAACCATACTTTATTGAAATACTGCCAGAATAAAAATTCCTTTACGCCTTTTAAAAAAAATTACTTTTAAAATTACATTACATAAAAATAGAGGTTAGCTTAGTTTTTTGAAAACTATAAGCTTTAAATATATATTATGTCAAAATAAATAATACAAAAAATAAAAAAATTCTTTTTAACTAATGCAACAAACAAAATAACAAAATATTTTACAGTTTTCTTATAGCAATAACTTGAATTGCTCATTCGAAAAATTTTCAAGATTGAAAAAAAAAAGAAAAAATAATGAAAATGTGTCATATTTGGACACGCATATCTTAAAGCAGAAAAATGATAGAAAGCTAAAAATGACTTTAAGATGTATAATTTAATGAAGAATATAACTACGTTTTTGTTTTTCCAAAAAACCATTTTTCAAAAATTGAATTTTGAGCACACATGGCCCCAGTGTGCGTCGGGCTGATTCTTATACGATGTAAGTTAAAATTAGCTATTGTTCATGAGGCGAAAAAACTGTTTATTATTTGTATGAAGTTCATACGATAATGTATTGTTTCAAACGTTCTTCCTTCCTTTTATTCATACAAACATTAAAAACTAAGAAAGGACATAGATGTAGTTTTGATCAATCTACCTAAACCGCTAACAAACGTTACTTTGCTCAATTTTGGCATACATCCTATTAGAATTAGGGCGACAATATATAAAGGTATGGATTTTTATACATTTTATTTGATTTTTAATTTGATTAAGGAAAAACAATTTGACATTAAAACATAACACTTTTTTTCAAGTGCAACGTTATCGTTACGGAAAGTGCTTCAAATATAGCGCTGTACAAACAGCACTACTTGTAAGGAGAATAAAGCGCTCTATACGTGCATACAAGTAATGCGCATTGAAATTTTTTGCTGGGTGTCTACACATAGTTAAAAATGTCATTTGAATTGTTCAAGTGGTGCTGTGCACATTGAATTGAGTCTAATTTAAGCTTTACGATTGCGGTTTGAAGTCTATTAAATAATTGAGAAACCCTTTCAAGACCACAAGGTTTCCTGAAATGAAACAACATTTTTGATATCATCAAATGGTTTAATTAGCTTCAATTAAGCATATTTAAAAACAATTATAAAGAAATGAAGTTTTCTTGTAATTTCTTGGGACATGGGTGTCCCTGTGGTCCTTAAAGGTAATATTTTATTCTGGTTTATTGATAGAGCTTTGAATGTAACATCGATACGGATGAGCAAAAAATAAATTAAACATATATGGTTTATATTCAATTATGATATGTAGCAAAGCAGTTCATCAGTTGTCCATCCACTTCATTAATACCAAGCATTTTTGTCTTATGTTATGTCTTCTGAAAGATTCTTTCTATTCGCTCGTGCTGTTCCACACGCTTTTACATTCCGCTTGATAAGTTCAAGTTGCAATGAGGGCGAATTAAAAAATGATTGAAATATACAATTTCACATCCCAAGGATGCAACTGATTCCGTGAACTCTAAGACAACTGCCTCACCTAAACCGGTTTCAATAGATTTCGTTTTTTTACCTGCGTACATATCAAACTGAAACAAATATCCCGTATCTGAATCTGCTCTATACCCCATTTTGAAACCCCCTTTTTCTGGCTTGTTTTTTGTGTATTGTTTTAATACATTATGGCCTTCAAATTTTATCATGTCGCTCATTTGCTAGAATAACGTCATATCTCAAAAAAGTCATTTTGCATAAAACGCATTTAAAGTTTTCAATTGACTCACACCTTGTATGAAGAGATAGTTGCATTTTCTCTTCTCACGCGGAGAATATTCAAAATAATAACATGAAATTTTCACACAATATGAAGCACTATATAAAAAACAAGTCCGCATCATTTACCCAAAAATCTTGTTTTTTGAGTTATGACGTTGTTCGAGCAAATGAGCGATGTGTTCATCGATTGCTTGGTATTTGGTATTATTCATTGTTTCTTGAAAACATTGATTGAAATGGGCTTTTATGGGTCTGACATTATATGCTCTATCATGGCTGGCATAATTTTTTTCAGGTTGAATTTCATTGTTGCAAAAATGTCAGTTACTGCGGATTTCCTCGAACCGAGTGCGAGACATTGCAGCCATATCCGGTTTAGTTGATCAATAATGCTTTATAGTTGGTAATATATGATAGCCCATTTGGTAGCTCATCCCTAAAAATGATTTCATTTCAGCCCTGTCAACAGCAAATGTTCTTTTATTTTGTTGTGCATACTGAATGGATTGCGAAATCAAAATATCAATTAATGTTTCGAACTGGGTGCACTCGTAAAAATGTTTGCAGGTGTCACGAAAGTTGATCTTTCGCTTCTAAAAATATTAAGTTTACCAAACATATAGTCGTTTTCTTTAAATGTGTGTGGAATATACGAATGATGTCTCTATCTCAAATTTTCATCCGGAATTTTGGCAGGTTCTGAGAAATTTTCAGTGACACAGGTTCCTCTCTCAGTTTGCACAATTTAAGCTCCAACTTCAATATCTCCCTCAATAAAAATTTTATCTTCCTCATCAAGTGCGTCCTCCTACTCGTTATCCTCAACCGTAAGTAGTTCCAAAATCTCATCCTCTCTTAAATGGAACTCCCTGGTGCCGTAATACGATATTTCCATAATAATTTCAGCAGAGAAAAACTTTCATTGGCACGAAATATAATTTTATGGCCTTATAGTTCGCAATTATGAAATATACTGAAATGTTGCACTTGAGGACCATAGGGACACCTGTTTCCCAACGTGATTTTTGCTTAATAGTCTTAATTGTTTTTCAAAATTTTCGAGATAAAACTATTCAAATACAAAATAGACTTACGAACTGAATAAAGAAATACAAATTTATAATAATAATAAAGCAATAAATGCGAGTTATAATGCAACAATGTTCAACTCACAAAAACTCGCGCAACGTGGTTTTAAGTACACTCAATTTGGAACAGCTGATTTTAAAACAGGGTTTATTTTGCCCCAAACCTTAAGTTTCAAATGAAAGCAAGGATTGATATTGAGTATCTGTACTATTAACAACTTAAAATTTCCAGAGTAAAAATATAAGCGGGTGAACAACGGTCGATCAGCGGCCAAACATGGGCCGAACGGCTGTACGAGGGTCTAAGATGGCTTAAAAATAGTCCAAAAAGCCCAGCGGCCGAAAGTTGGGTCGAACAACGGCCGTATAAGGCCTAAATTAAGTTCTACGGCCGCTGAACATAACAGCAAACGTGGGCTGACTTCGTAACGGCTTTTACCCGAATAAACAGCGCATTTACGCTGGCAAACAGCGGCCAATCAGCGGTCGATCATGGGCCGTACGGCCGTACAAGGGTCAAACATGGCCTAAAAATAATCGAAAAAGCCCATCGCCCGAAAGTTGGGTCAATTAACGGCCATACAAGAATTAATTAAGTTGAATGACCGCAATATGGCCGCAGAACGGCCACAGTACGGCTTACAGTACGGCCGCTGTAAGTCCTGTTTTTTTCAAAGCTGTTATTGAACACACGTATGTGCAACAACAAAAGCAAGTCTCACTCGGCGATGTTAATATTATCGCTACTTGTGTGTGGCGCAAAACATTTTTTGTCTATGAAGTTAGTTGTTTGAGTACATTAAATTTAAAATTAATTAAAACAGAATAATTTTTTAACTGATTACAAGTAATGGTAATGAAAAAAGATAAATTATATACAAAAAATTTATTCAAAAAAATTTTTTAATTTGTTAATTAATTTATATTCGCATGAAGTTCCAATTGAAAAGCTGTTTTTTATTGTAGAATAATCACTGCTCTGCCGATGTACGTCTGCTGGACAGCTGAGATTATTTAATAACGGTCTCTGTACGGCCGCTGTTTGACCAAAAAGTCCTGAAAAAGACCCTTGTACGACCCTCGTACGGCTAAGAAAAATATTTAAAATTAGCTTAAACAGTTTTTATTTTTACTCGGGTTATTGAATTTTGTCTAAAAATAACCTTTTTACTACCAACAATGTTATATTGTTTTGTTTAGTTTTTTGTGGCATTGATTGACCTTTATAAGGAAAACGCTTCCAGGTTGTCAGAGAAGACAATATACACGCAGAGAAAAGACATGGTTAAGACATGATTACTACAATAATAATTTTTTTACTAAAATTATTGTATTATTTCTGCAAACACAAATGTTTGCCTTAATAAAGTCATTATTTACTAATGGTGGTACCAAAAACAACATTATAGTTGAAATCATAACATCATTGAAATCGTCAACATACTATGATTGCCTCAACTATTAGTTGCAGCAAAAATGTTGTAGTTCTGTCAATCATGATAAATGTGAATATTATTATAGAGACAAACATGTTAGAATTTTGAATGTTTGTCTGAACTATTCTTTGATTGTTGGCAAACGAAGCAGAACATAACCAAAAATCGAAAGAATTTATTGTGTCTGAACAGTTTGCAGGAAAAACTTTCACTTCATTTACACAAAATAAGTTGTATCGATTCCTGGCTATGTGCCGTTTCGTTTGTCAACTGTTCAATTATTGTGTTTTGTTTTAAATCGCCTGATCCTAAAAACAGCACGCAGAAAAGTGACATTTTCGACTTTAATTGTAGCAAACATGTTTCTTTTTACCGTAAACATATTTCGCAATTCTGACCATATTTTGTTTATCACAAATATTGCTATTTTTGTGACAATGCACTTAATGTACCATGTTTATCAATGGCATTAGTCAGGCGAGCGGTAGTAGCGGCTGTGGCTTACTGGTAGTGTGCGTGGCTCGTAAGCGAAAAAGCCGTGGTTCAAACCCCAGCTCGGACAGAAAATTTTATCAAAAAGATTTTTCAATTTAATTAATATTTATGTTCAGCCTAGTCAATGGCAAACCTTTGGAGATATCTTAATTAATAGCTGTGGAAATTGGAATGCATGAAAAAAAAATAATATTCAATAATATTCTGGATCCTAAAAATAAATTCATAATATAGTTGTTGCAATCATTCTATTTTTGACCCAATAAGAGAATAATGATTGTTTCAATAATATTTTGGTTCCTACAAAAAAGTTCCTTTTCTAAATATGGTTGTTGTAATCATTTTATCATGATCAAAGAAAATATTATATGTTTAAGAACATGTTAGCAACAATCATAATCCGAATCATACTATGATCCTCTGAAAACATGGTTGTTGCAACTAAGTCTTTTCTCTGCGTGTAGCTAAAACTACAACCGCATGTCCTGACAGCAAGTTCGTTGAACACACAGTTGTTCAAAAACATATCAATTCAATGCTAAATATAGCTTTAATAAATAAAAAATTTAATAAATTTTTTCCCTCCTCTCCTCCTGTTTATTTTGACTCGTTTATTTTTTGGTTTCATCGACACGCATGCCAACTGATTGGAAAAAACTTTCACTGTTTGTTGTAAAAAAACCCCGACACAAGTTGACTGATAAAATTGACAGTTTAAAGATTGGCAGCAGCGTCATCTTAGCCATTAACTGACAGCTGTTGCTGTTGTTGACAGTCTCTCGTTGGCCAAGTTGTGGGCTGTGGCTGGCACACTGTTAAGCCAAGATATGCAATTATAGTGGAATATTTTCATCATTTTTCAACTGCTGTACATGATAAGCTCCATACTAAATTAGTTTTTATAGAAACAAGATTGTGTTTTTTATGGCCATTGCGAAAATGCCATCTGGTTTTTTCCCAACCGGTTGTAACTAGAAAGATGATAATTATAGGCATATAAATGTTTATAAGTCTTTTAAGGCTTATGGCCTGGGCAACTGGGATTTCTTCTTTAACCTATTGTAAATTTGTGATTTATCACACCTTTTTTGTTTTTTTTTTTTTAAATAAATAAAAATAATGAGCTACATACATAGTGAATATTTAGTGAAAAGAAATTACTTGTTTTTGTTTATTTCAATAAAGGACTTGTAAGCAAATTTGCTTGTTTTAGCATAAAAAGAGATATAAAGTATAAGAGACAAATGTTGTCAAAATGATAAAAGTAAAAAAGGTATCTTTTTTAAAAGTTTTTCACACAGAATTTCACATTTAGTAGTAAAGAGCTCACATGTTATTTCAAGATCAAAAGCTTTTTTAAAAGTTGTTTTAGAAAAAAGTTTTTGTAAAAAATGGTTAATTTTATGTTTCTTTTGAGTTAATTTTCAATTTGCACCACTGTAAAAAAAAGTAATTAAACATATTTAATTCCACTCAATCTATTACAAAAATCACTAGCTTTTGTAATTTGTATACTCAATATTGACCGAATCTGCTGAGTGGTTAAATTTTATTAAATACTCATTAAAGTCATGGCATATTTTTATGCTTTGGTTAGAATATGAAAATCAAGTATGATTTAAACTATCAAACATTTAGAATTTGTATTTAAATCAACATAATAAATAACAAGGTCATTTAGAAAAAACTTTTTTAAGGAATTTTTAAGTTTCAAATTGAGTTTCTAAATTTTTTTCCATTTATTTATTACGGAATTGAAATTAATTTCAGAATTTCAATTGTATTTTCTGCATCTTAATTGGTATTTTCTGAATGACAATTGGCAATGGTGTAGGCGACGACAAGTCATGTTTCAAAATTGACGTTTAAGCAGTTTAAAAAAAAATCTTTTTTTCTAAGCTTGCACAATCTACGACTTATTTATTAGTCTAGTACTATTGCAAAGCGATTATTATTAAAACTGCAACAAATTTTCATCATCACAATTCGCTATTACTCAGAGCAATTTGGATTTTTTCAAAAGTTTTTAAGCTTTTATCATCGCATATTCAAAACAAACTTAAGCCTATTCAAACTGAGTGGATATGCAAGATTTTCTTGAAAAGAAAACATAACAAACACTTAACAACTCAAATTTATGTATGTGGAAGTGAAAGTGCAGCCAAGCATCATCATCCGCAAGGCAACAACCAATGCAGTAGCTTCCCACCTCAACCAACTAGCTACTTGCTTTGTTTACGGTTTTCAGATTTCCAACTCTAAGCTGATTAAAAAACTTTTCCCTACACTTCATTTCCCTTTCGTTACACTGATGCGATAAAACAGTTTGTCAAAAGTATGTTTAAGTATTTTTGTATGTACGTTTCAAAGTATATATTTCTTAAAAAGCATCATTGTATGAAACTAACAACTTAGTGAAGAAAATAAAAACAAAATATGTAAATAAATAAAATACAAGCCTTTGCCAAGATACTTTTAACTGAATAAACAATAACAATAGCAAACCAGCTTAAAACATTTGTACAACAAATCGTCGAACGGAAATGCAAAAGAATGAATGACAAAAAATAAATACAAATCTACATACGTATGAGTGTAGTGAGTATATCTTGGCAAGTTGCAGAAATCTACCAACATTCGATATGATAAGAGAAAAGTTCCGGCAAGTCTTTGTGTATAAGTTTTAAAAACTTTTCGATGAGATTGTTTTTACACAAATTTATGTATGTTGTGTTCAAGCATGAGTTACCTTTAAAGATTTAATTTAACGATATTTTTTGGGGCTCGTAACAAATTGAATTGTAAGTTGGATGAACTTCGAGAACGACAAGGATTTAAAGGATGATAGACTTCGATAATCAATGATGTGCTATCAGCGGCGTCAATTGGGTAGGGCTGGGGGGTGGAGCATTGGCCCCCCAAAGATCTGATACTATTATCCAATAAAACCATCTAATCGTGGTAGAATTATGCACTGAAAAATTTTAATG
This sequence comes from Dichetophora obliterata, assembly GCA_963920525.1. Taxonomy (NCBI): domain Eukaryota; kingdom Metazoa; phylum Arthropoda; class Insecta; order Diptera; family Sciomyzidae; genus Dichetophora; species Dichetophora obliterata. The sequence continues at coordinate 240,530,492 of OY986435.1, read as the reverse complement.
CACTGTTATTTTGTAAATTCGTCTAAATTTTACCAACTATTAATTCAAAAAAATCTAATTATATAATTATTACGTTACATATTATTTTGGCCCGACTAAAGTACAGTTCATTACAATATTCAAACCTTTATCGTTCTTTTTCATGGACTAGAGTGCCACCAATATAATATTCAAACTCATGGACTAGAGTGCCTCCGATACGAAAGGCGATGGTATTTCTTCTAATCTTCTGATTAAATCAGTTTTATAAACAAAACACGATCGTTCTTCCAAAAGCACCGTTGCAGCGTATTTTGACAAAATTCTGCGTGGCAACACCGTTTTAGAGGAACGATTGTGTTTTGTTTATAAAACATTCGTGTCTGAGCCAGAGGAAACCAACGATTTTATTATAATTGAGTTCCTCGAGAGTTCACAGTGCAATATTTAACATTTAAATTTCAGCAAAAAAGCAACAATTGTGTACTCATAATTTTCAGTTCAAAACCTCCTTTCTGCCTACGTCGAAATTGTTTTCTGCATTGGGCCGTGCACATAATTTGTCTGCTGCCTGGAAGTGTTTGGATGAAAGAGAAGTTATCTCAAATTCTAGTTTTTTATTTTACTAGCAGAGTAGCTAAGGTAGCTCAAAAGCTTAAGGAATCATTGGTAATGTCAATAATTGGCCAACGCAGTATACTACCACTGACATTTGATAAAAATATGCGTAAGATCTGCTTCAAAGTCGGTGACAAATTTTTATCAGAGTACACGGTATGCAGGAAGCAACTTTTATTCAACCTGAAATGTCGACGCAATCTGAGTATGCAGATGTTTGAAGAACCATCTACAGATGCAGAATTCAGTGTTTTTAAAATTTTATGAGTTCGTTTAAGGGGGTGAATCGACTTTTTATAGTAAAAAATCTTTTTTATTTTATATCATAAGTAGGTATTATAACAATTAAAGAATATGTACTCAATGTTTAAAAAAGGATATAACTACAAATATTTACAATTTAATAAATGAAAAAATTCAATCTAGCAAGGGATCCGGTAAGAAAACGTGTGTTATTATAAATCCAAAATAGCAAATAATTATAAATTGTGAAGAAAACTAGTTATATAATGTTTGTCTTTATTATCTGTAATGCTATTTTCTTCATTGTGTAATGACTTTAATATTTACATATTTAGAAATGAAAAAGCAACAACTGCTTCCTGAAACTTTGGTAAATATGCTGCATTATTCATTGAATTAACTTTTCTTCGATTCCAATGTTTTAAAAATTCCTTGTGAATGGATTCCCCTGCTTGTTCAGACCGGATATCGAATCCATCTCTATTAAGGTACTCCAGACAATGAGTAAGGTGTTACATTAGCTTTCAATGTATTGGAAAGTTCTGTAGCTTAAAAATTTTTTTAAATTTTTCAATGTACTCTTAAAGATTATCACCCTTTTGAGTAGAAAAGCCACAGTTAATTATCTTGTTCATAGCTTTGAGAGCGTTAATGAACAGAACTAATCGTAAATTTCCAATGTTTTGATATATGAACTTATCTGCGTTTTTCAAAAGGTTACGGCAGGCATTGCTTTCAAATGTTTCGCACTGATAGTTTAACTGTGTTAAATTAAGTTTTTTTGGCCAAATCAGTGCCTTTTGTCTACTGAGGCTTGGAACTATCTCTGCATTACATGTAATTCCAGAATAATACACTTTTGGATAAAGCAAACATCACTTTTTTTTAGCAATGGTGGATTCATAGTACTATGACACTCTTTACCTCTTTTTTTATCCGAATCAAGAGAAAAAAATTTTTAAAAGTTTGAAAGATTCTTCTTTTTGATTCAGTTCTTTTAAATTTTGTAAGCTAGCAAAGCAATATGAGCATAGACATGAAGCATTAGACCATTGACAATTAAAATTAATTTAAAGTCAGCAGTAAATCTGCTGGGTCTTTCATTGATTTTTGTTAAATCGAACAAAGTAGAAATATTACTTTATGATTCTGTATGTTTGGGACAATACACAGCATTGTTAACCGTTTTACACTGTCTTATTTATTGTATAGCTTTTAATTAAAATGTTCATCGTTTTCATCTTCATCTCGGTACGCTGAAGAATAATTTTCTGGAAGCATTATTAAACTAATTTTAAAGAAGCCTTGTCCTTCGTCAGCCATTACATTCATCATAGTTTCCTATGAAATTGCGAGCCTCCAAAACCGCTTATTATAACTCAGATGCATCAGCCCATACCATGGATTGAATTTCTTTTGATTTGTTTGAAACTACGTCAAACCGTAAATTATAAGTTTTGCAAATATTTTTCAGAGTGTTAAATTTTTAAGTAACATCTCAGGCGTAATTTTGTGAAATCGAATTTCAACTTTTTCTACTTCGAATAAAATTAGCAACATTTCTAGTTTGTCTGAGGCTTGTTTAGGCTTGTGCCTAAATTTCTCATAATATTATCTTAATATATTTTTTAAAAAAATTATACTTTTTTGCTCTTTTGGACTTATAACAACAGACAATCTACAGACAATATACTAAATGGAATTTTTTCATTTCTTAAATTGCAAATATTTGAAATTAAATTGTTTTTTCAACTTTGAGGACATATTTTTTAATAGTATTACTATGATATAAAAAAATCGATTTTTTACTACAAAAAATCGATTCACCCCCTTAAACGAACTCATAGGATTTTAAAAACAATAAATTCTGCGTCTATATACCGTTCTTCAAACACCTGCATACTCAGATTGCGTCGACATTTCAGGTTGAATAAAAGTTGCTTCCTGCACACCGTGAGTATGAAAAGCAATTTCAAGACAACACAGAGCTAATGAATATATTAGAAACATTTGATCCTGATTCGGAAACATTTTTGTCCGAAGATCAATAGTACAATTTTTTAAACTGTATTCCACCCACGTTGATGCAATTGTTCTCAGGAGCCAATTGAGTTTGCCGAGAGAATATATGAAACAAAATAAAACAAAATCAATTACAGATATGGTACAGAGTTTAGAACAAATGCCAATAGCTTTCTCACAAATAATACAATTAATGTATAATGTTTTGACACTGCCAGTGACTACCGTATAAAACGAAAGATTTTTCTCCACTTTAAAGAGAGTGAAGTCGTATCTTCGTACAACAATGGGAGATGACCGTTTAAGCCACCTCATGCTGATGGCTGTGGAACCAGATATGGTAAAAAAGTTCAACAAGCAAGATCTCGTTAACGAGTTTGCCCTCAAGCGTCAACTTCGTTATCCACTGGAATAAATCCAATATATATTTTTCCTGTTAATGGATTAAAAATTTTATTTTTATTTTTAAGTCCATGGTTTTAATATGTATTAAAAATGTGTTGTAACGGTACGTTTTACGCTGGGGTATCACTCACCGGACCAGTAGTCCTGTCACAAAACAATTTCTATTTTGGGACCCAGAAATAAAGAAGCTGAAGCGGTTTTATTTTAAATTCAAGAACTCTTGTTTATTAAATTTAGCTTCAGTGCTTTTATCTTAGATCTATTTTTAATAAATGTAAAACGTATAGGATGGCGCTTCTTGTGCGGTAAATAAGGAAATAAATTAATGAATTTAAAGTGTTGGAGATGGCTTGTTTGCGTGCTCTCAGCACGGCTTCGTTATCGTTGGCACCACGTACTCTGTAGCACGTCTCGTTGTCCTGTGCGCTCTCTGTAGCGCGGCTTCAAAATCGCGTGCGGCGTATGTACGTCTTCGTTATAGCTGGGTTGCGTGCTCTCAGCACGTCTTCGTTATCGCTGGGACTACGTACTCTGTAGCACGTCTCGTTGTCCTTTGGCGCTCTCTGTATCGCGTCTGCAATATCGCGTGCGGCGTAGCACGTCTTCGATACAGCTGGGTGGAGTGTTCTCAGCACGTCTTCAATATTGCTGGGACTACGTACTCTGTAGCACGTCTCGTTGTCCTGGTATCTACGCTCTTTGTAGCGAGATTCTCGGTCGGTGTCCTCTTGCGCTCTCTGTAGCGCGTCTTCAATATCGGTGTCGCTGGGTCACGTGCTCTCAGCACGTCTTCGATATTGCTAGGTTGCACCCCTGTGTGTTGCACACTCTAGCATAGCTCGGTCTTCCCTGAGTCGTGTGCTCTCTAGCCCGTCTTAGATGCCTTCGCGTTGCTAAGTGCGTTGATTTGGACGCACGTGTCGACCTTTGTCTTGTGGCGAATGTGTTGCTTCTTTAGGCGTCGAATACTCTGCGTTTCGTAATCTGAGTGCGTTGGGTACGACGCCCGTGTCGAGCTCAGTCTTCTGAGCAAATATAATGTTTTGCCGGACGCTGGGTACTCCGTAGTCTTGCTGGTCTGAGTGCGTTGGTAATGACGCACGTGTCAAACTCAGTATTCTGGGCAAATATAGTGTTTTGCCTTACGCTGGATACTCTGTAGTCTCGCTGGTCTGAGTGCGTTGGTTATGACGCACGTGTCAAACTCAGTCTTCTGGGCAAATCTGTATTTTTGCCGGACGCTGGGTACTCTGCGTTGGGTTGACCTGAGTGCATTGGGTATGACGCACGTGTCAAACTCAGTTCTTTGGGCAAATATAATGTTTTGCCGGACGCTGTGTACTCTGCAGTTATGTCGGCTTGAGCCCATGGACGCTGACCGTGGCAGCTTTACACTTTGACTCCAGGATGGGCTCTCTAGGGCTACGAAAATGTCCACGCCTGTACGGTAGTGCTGTCACAACAAAGAGTCGTTATATTCGGCGGCAGGGAAGGTCCAGGCCAAACCATGCGTTATCCCTGTGACCAGTGGCACTATCCAAGTTGTGACAAACAAAGCGTACGTCTGGGTAGTAAGCTAAGCTGATCAGTTTCACTGGCTGGGGCTCCTGGGTGCCGTCTTGATGCTGCCGAAGCAAGACCGTGTACACTGTGCTGGATGCTGTCGATGTTCGTAGTCGTTGGCTCTTGGGGCGTTTGGCGCAAGACGCTATGTTGTCCTTATAGCGCTAAGTTCGTCGGCGCTCACTGGGCCGCAAATGTAACCTTGCGCTGACGATCTTACCCAATGTCCTCGTACTGTCTGGAACTCGTAATGCTGGAGCAACTCGTCAAGTACTCGAGCGTGTGGTCATAAATGCGTTGACTCTTAGCAAATCCCTTTAGTTGTACTCTTCTCTAATAATCAAGGTCCAGGCCAAACCATGCGTTATGAATATTAGATACTTTCCAACACAGAGGACCACGTACTTACAGTTATCGGGCTTGCAGCAAACAGACCGATTTTCTGTTCTGCACTCCCTTTTATGCTTTGTCATTCTCAAAGCTTTTCGTCGTAAAAGCTCTTCGCGGCCATTTTAAAGCTTTATTATCGCTCGTTAAGATGGCTGCATTGCATGCTTGATGTCTCCTGCTTGAGCTTGATGGGTTTGAGGGTGTCGTTACACCTCACTAGTTGACCTCGCACACGCTTGGCGAGCATATTTGACGGTTGCTCCTATTGTGTGCTTTATGGTTATTTGTGGCTATTTGTGGCTATTTGTGATGGCCATAATTCCTTAAAAATTATGGTCGTTACAGTGTATTTTGTAATATGTATTTAATTCATACATGTGTGTATAAAAATGTGTATAACTATGTTTTTATTAAATGTTATGTTTTACGAAAAAAATGTTATTATGTCATTTAAATTCTCGCGGCCCCCCTAAGGTTTTGGAGAAATGACGCCACTGTGTGGGCATAGAACTTTGAGCTGTTATCGACAATTACTTTTTTTGCATGAAAAATCTAAACACTTTTGTATAAACTTTGTTTAGCGCATCATTAAAAAAGTCTGTTCCTAGAAAGTAATATTTTTTGTGCCTTTGAAGGAAGTTAAGTGCAGAATTTTTTGATGAAGAACAAATGCTGCAAGACGGTAATCTAACACTAGCAAACAACGGCAAAGCTTTCTATGCTTCCATAAGCAACGCATTATTTGCCCGCAGAATTCCGCTCTCTGCCAGAAATTTTCTGATGAATAAATAAGTAATATACAAAAATGATTGCTCCATTAGCATTTACTGCTTAAATCAACCCAGCTAAGTTTTAAAATTTTCACATTCTGAAGAGAACACATACATATATAATTAAATCTAAAATTTTCGTCAGTAAATTATTTGAAATCATTAGCAGTTATTAACGCTGCAATGATCAGTTTTGGTATTAATTAATTTTGAATGCTATTTTTGGCAGCATTATAGTTTCAGAAATGTTAAGAAATTATTAGATTAATAGTTTTTATAGAAGCAATTATTAGTTCACATTAACTTTTTACCACTTAAAGATTTCGTTTCTAGTAGGAAAAAATCGATTTAGCTTTTGTTCAAGAAAACTATGGGAAAAAGGTGGTGATTAGGTTAGATAAGGTTGAGGCGGCAGCACATGCGTAAGCCATCCGTACGTACCTCGGCTTACTTAGACCAATAAGGTCCATTGTGATACCGGTGCACACTTGGTCTTCAGTCCGAGTCGAACCAAATTGAGCTTTTGGTGAAGCCTATTGACGTTTCACGTCTGTTCTTGACAAGTCGTCAACTCCCAGAAGAAGAACGACCCTAAATGTTTCCTTCTTCTGGCGAGCGCTGGACAGGAACATAGAAGGTGGGAGAAGGTTTCTTCCTCCTCCTTGTCCCTGCAGCTTCTGCAAAAGTCATTTGCGACGTCTCCCAGTCTAGAGGCATGTCTGCCTTTTAAGCAGTGCAATGTGATAACGGCTTCTAGTGTAGCTTCCTCTAGTCTTCCCAGCAAGAGAAGGGCTCTCGATCGCTTTAGGTCGAGAGTCAGCCATATAAGCCTTGTTGCTTTACATATTGAGAATTCAGCCCATCTTGAGTTGGCTTTGGATGTGGTGAACTCTTTGAACAGTAATTTTACGGTTGCCAACGAAATGTTCGGTGAGTTCTGGACCACTGAAGTTACCGAGCTACCGTTTCTGGCCAGCTCGTCTGCTTTTTCATTTCCACGTATGCCCATATGCCCTGGTACCCATATTAAGCTTATGTCAAAATAGTATGACATTTCGATAAATGCAGCACGGCTTATCTTGGCCACTTAAAGATTGATGGATACTTTTTCCATCGATTTGATCGCAACTTGGCTGTGAGATGATATTCTCCGATAGCTATGTTGCAACTTACCTACATCTGTATAGAAGTAAAAACACCCTGGCTCCCACGGTGCACCTTTAACCCAGTAGGTCCTTGGAGGAATAAGCGTGCCGTAGTTTCCATCAAAGGAAAGCAGTGGTTTGCAGTAAAAGAGTCCTTGGTGGAGTGAAGTTGAATTTATGGAGTATGAATGCATGACCTGTTCCCAGGTTTTTCCATACTCCAGTTTTCCTCAGTCTGATCGCTGAACAAGCTGCTAGTTGCCTGGCAACCAAGTCGAGCGGTAGAAGGTGAAGTATCATTTCTAAGGCCGCAGTCGTTGTTGTTGTCAGAGCATCGCTGATGCATATACTACCCCAACAACACTCAGCTCGTACGCCTGAATATTTTTTAATATAACACTTTAAACTTTTATTTATAATAAGAAACCAATGTTTTTGATACAACAAAGTTGCTTTTTGTATTTTTAAAGCTTTCAATATCATTTCTAAGGCCGGACACTTATAAGAACACCGGAAATAAATCGAAGATAGCTAGTCACGAGAGACGTCGAATTGTAGCTACTGCCAGCAATTCTATGTTGAGTGCGAGTGCCATAATTAGTTCCTGTAACTTAGAAGTGTCCAGTTTCACTATATATAAAGCACTTGAGCAGTTGGGTGCAATAGTAAGACAGCGTTTAAAGACGGCACCGAGACTTAAAGGTCAACACAAGGTTGCATGTCTTGAGTTTGCAAAGAAAAACATGGCGCTGGATTGAACCAAAGTTAGTTAATTCTTTTATTTTTAAAATAAGTTTAAATATGTGATTAAACTGACTTTCAGGTTATTTTTTCTGAGGAAAAAATTTCATTTAGATGGTGAGGATGGATTTGATTGCTACGCAAAGAACCAAGATATTTCTCCAAGAGAAACTTCAGAGGAGGTTCTCTGATGGTTTGGGGCGGTTTTTGTTTAAAGGAAACTTTAGAACTGGCATTCGCTAGTTCCCACATGAAGTCTACCGAGTACATAGATGTTCTTAAAATTAACGTCCTGCCTTTTTTGAAAAATAATCGAAGAAAAAATTATATTTTTCAACAAGATAACGCGTCGATACACTCAAGCAATGTCACTACACGCTCAGAAATCTTGGAATAAATTCTAATACAAACTGTATTGTATATATGACCACACCAGAATTGTATTACAATCTTATACACTACATATATTACAATTGGTTTTTATTCTCTCATGGGACTTAATTTTAATACATGCTTGTATTAAAATATTTTTGACAAAAAAAAATTAACGAAACATGTGGGATTCGAACCCAGTACGTTTAGGTTATAAGTTGTTGGCTCTACCAACTGCTCTATGAAGCCACATGTATAAAGAAATGATAAACATGCATAAGAGCCGAACCAAGCCGAACGCTGTTTTTAAAGACTAATCCAAACTGTATTAAAAAGTATTCCAGGTTTTATTAAAAAATGTCTAGTATTTTGAAGAGTTTTAATTCTAATAGAAAAAGTATTAAAAAATGCATGATTCCAACGATTGGATTAAAATTAATTCCAAGATTTCTGAGCGTGTAAGCATTAGCTGCGTTCGGAAAAAATCAGCGTTTTACAGTGGCCACCATGTTCTCCTGACCTGAACTCAATGGAAAACATTTGGGGAATACTTGTTCTTCAAATTTACAGCAATAATAAACAATACAACAGTGTAGAAGAAATAAAATTTTGCAATAAAACAAGCTTGGGAATCTATAGAAGCTTCTATCCTAAATTCTCTTATGAGCAGCATGCCAAATCGCGTATTTAAAGTTATCCAAAATGGAAGAGGATCCACTTATTACGAAATTGTATTTTAAAAATTTTTAGTTGTTTTTTTTTAATAAATACCTTTGTTTTTCTTATATAATCGAACTACGTTTAATTTTGTGTTCATCCTAAAAATTAAAAAAAAACTGTTACAGTAATCAAAGCATGACACTATGTACTTGATATTGTTCTCAAAATAGTTGATTTTCATGATCCTTCTCAAATGATTTTTGTTTACTTGTTTTTGATTCTCTCAAGTTTTCAAATGAAGAAAAATATGGTTGCGTTTAATTATTTGTTCACCAGTGTATAAGTGATTTTTTCAGATTATTAAAATACATATGTATATTGTACAATAAGGAACTGAAAATAAATTTTCCTACATCGTTCTACAAACATATATTTTATTTTTTTTTAAATGCTTAAAGTTAAATTTTTCATACAAAATCAAGTAAAAAATCTAATACAGGTTCTAGGGAGGTACCCCTAGGGTCTAACCGATTTCAACTATTTTCAGTACGCATCTGTTACTCTATTTCACTATCATTTTGACGAATTTTTGTTAAGATCGGTCAGCCTTTGTATGTACCTCCCATACAAAATCAAGTAAAATATTAATATAGGTCCAAAGGAGGTACCCGTAGGGTTGAGCCGATTTAAATTATTTTCAGTAAACATCTATAACCTTTTTTGACTAGCCTTCTTAAAATTTGTGTTAAGATCGGAAAACTTTTGTATGTACCTGCCATACAAAATCAAGTAAAATATTAATATAGGTGCAAAGGTACCCGTAGGTTTGAACCGATTTCGAATATTTTCAGTACACATGTATAAATCTATTTGACTACTGTTCTGAAGAATTTTTGCTAAGATCGACCAATTTATGTATGTACCTCGCATAAAATCGCATACAATATCAAGTGAAACATTCATGTAGATCCGAGGGAGGTACCCGAAGGGTTAAACCGATTTCGGTTATTTTCAGTACACATTTACAGCTCTATTTGATTACTCTTCTGACGAGTTTTTGTTAAGATCGGCCAACTTTTGTATATACCTCCCGTACAAAATCAAGTAAAATATTAATATAGGTCCAAGGGAGGTGCCCGAAGGATTAAACCGATTTCGGTTATTTTCAGTAAACATTTATAGCTTTATTTGATTACTCTTCTGACGAATTTTTGTTAAGATCGGCCAACTTTTGTATATACCTACCATACAAAATCAAATAAAATATTAATATAGATCCAAAGGAGGTACCCGTAGGGTTGAGCCGATTTCGATTATTTTCAGTACACATCTATAACCTTTTTGACTACCCTTCTGAAAAGTTTGTGTTAAGATCGGAAAACTTTTGTATGTACCTGCCATACAAAATCAAGTAAAATATTAATATAGGTGCAAAGGTACCAGTACACATGTATAAATCTATTTGACTACTGTTCTGAAGAATTTTTACTAAGATCGACGAATTTTTGTATGTACCTCTCCTACAAAATCAAGTAAAACATTCATATAGGTCCCAAGGAAGGTACCCTTAGGGTTAAACCGATTTCGATTATTTTCAGTACACATTTATAGCTCTATTTGATTAATCTTCTGACGAATTTTTGTTAAGATCGGCCAACTTTTGTATGTACCTCCCGTACAAAATCAAGTAAAATATTAATATAGGCCCAAGGGAGGTGCCCCTAGGATCGAACCGATTTTAACCATTTTTTCAATTTTTCTTAACTAGCTTAAACTAACTAAGCAAACAAAATTGCATTATCATAGGAGGACTCCTTCTATTTTTGTCCTTAGCGTATATGGAGATAGCGTGAGTCGTGTCAAAAACTGTAGTAATAGATACTTAAAAATTGTATGGCTGCATTAACTTTTTGCGCTTTTGTCTAGTGAAGTTTAGCCCGCATTGAAGATAATGGTACTTTTTTTTGTATCTACATAATCAACATTAGTTCAATGGTAGTTTTGCCAACACACGCACAATCATTTTTTAATTGCTACGCTTTAAGATACTTTTGCACTTTGTTGAGATTCTTTAACTTGGATTTGATTGCATTTCACTTCTTTAAGCATGGAATAATATGTAATGGCTTCCGGGTTCACTTGTGCTTCACTTGTATTAACATAAAGCCACAGTTTTGTTGTAGTGGCTGCTGTTGTTGTTGTAGTGATGTAGTTGTTATTATTATTGTTATTGTTATTAAAGCCTGCTACCGACTTGATTATTGAAGGATTGCTGCATGCAGCATTTATTTCATCACACCAACAACTCAGCATAACTAATAAGTTATTTATTTATTTACTACAAGCACACATAACAACACGCACACTCTACTCTCGGTGGCTTTCGAAGTTCGTAAGCCTGATAGTTTTTAAGCAGCTGCTGCTGCAGTTATTCAAACTTGTAAATATTTGTGCACATTTACTCAAATTACAATAAACACTTTAATTTTTTTTTTATTATTTTGCACTTTATGGCGTTTTAAATGTGGTTATATTGAGAGTGTTGCTTGTGGGAAAACATTGCGAAAAATAACACCACAAAATAATATAGCGTAGATAAGTGAGCAATTGTTATTTACAAATATAAAGCATTTCAATTAAAAGTATTTTTCGGACTTACCTATATTGAGACAAACGCTGATCCACTGCTAGGCGTAGATAGGCCAAAATTTGCAAAATAACTGAAACATACAAAAATTTAAATATAAGTTAAAAATTTTAAATATTTGGCTTAAGTGACATTGAAATTGCAGAATATATTTTTTTAATAATATATAAATCATAAAAATTGCAATGAATTAGCTACTACACTACTATCAGTGAAAGCTTTAAATGTAGTGAAAATTAACAAATTTTCAGCATACTGAAAATACAAACATCCTTACCACTTGGCCTCTTAAAGTATTGACTTTGATAATATTTTCTAATGCAAAGTCCTCTTCTGTTACTAGTTTAAGATACTCTCCCTTTACTTGCTTGGTTTTATTTTCCGGACAGACCCAAACCGAATGAAGAAATCAGATTACTTTTTTGTTTATCACATTTCGTATGAACATAAAATGCCAGTCATTTAAACTTTGTATAGCATAAACAAAATTACTGTACCCGATCCTACATAGCAATAAAAATAACTCTGCCAAAAACTATTACAAACTGCCTATTAATTTGTCTCACCTGTCAAAAAATCAGCTCACTAACAACACAAGTTCTGAAAAAACTTTTTCACTACTTTTCAAAACAGCTGAAAACCATTTTTAAGAATTAACCAACACATTCCGAACTCAGGTTCGTTGAACTGTTGCTCACTTATCGATCAACCAATTGCAAAAGTATTCAATAAAAAGCCAAAACAAATTTTGAAACATTGCAAATCAATGCAATTTTATTTTAGCCATAACCTCGTTACGGCCTCAATTCGACTCACGTTTCTTTCCATCGATAATTTCTTAAATGACAAAAATGCGTGCTGAACTTCTTGGCTTGAATTGCACAAGCTTGACACAAAAACGGTGTCTACTGGCATAACTTGAGAAAATGATATACAAACAAAGCACAAAAACAAATTTCGTCAGTTGCAAAAATTTCAAGTCAACTTAAGTTAGTCTCTAAGTGGTCAAAGTTTTAGCTGTTTATTTCGTTGTACGAATATTTGAACTTGTATGGCTTTTAGCTTGGTGACTTATATTATTTTAAGCTGTTCACAAAAAATAGTGCTTGCCTAAACATTTTGCAGTTTTCAAAACTTAGCTAAGTTTTAACTTAGTTTATAAATACTAAATCAAATGGTTTACAAAGTCTTTACAGTGGTGTAGACGTACGAGGGCAATTTAATAAGGCAGTGACTTTTTATATAAAAGGTATTTTTTTCGGCAGAAAGGCGTTTTATTTCCCAACATAGTCCCTAAAAAGACTCGACCCAAATCTCTTACCGCCTAGCCATTTTTCAGGTTTGGAAAAAGGAAATAGTTGCAGGGCTCTAAATCTGAAGAATCGGCCTTTGTAGTCAGTCTAGTGGAGAGTGCACTAGATTATCAACTAAGGTTGATGGGATAGAAATTCGTGGCCCAATTTATGAATTTTTTTGGGGTAGCAATTCGTAGCCCATAACGGCTACAGATGTATGGGCCGGTGCGTTCTCATGGTGAAAAAGCACTTTTTTCTTTGCCAAAAGCGGTCTTTTTTGCTTCAAATCAATGTTAAATCTGTCCAACAGTTATGATAATCTTTGCCGATAATCGTTGTGCCATTTTCAAGGAAATAGATGTGAATGATCAGCATGCATTCGAAAAAACTGTCCCCATGACCTTGTTGGCCGACAGACCCACCTTGTAATTCTTTAGTGCACGTACACCCGGAGAAGTCCACTGCTTTGAATATTCCTTGGTTTATGGTGTATTGCGAAGTATTCATATTTCTTCTTCTGTTACGAACCGAGGCAAAAACTCCTTCGGGTTGCGATTGAACATCGCCAAACCCTTTGCTGAAGTGGACACACGGGATATCCTTTAAATGTCCCAATATTTTATTTATTTATTTATTTATTTATTTATTTATTTATTTATTTAGTTATTTATTTATTTATTTATTTATTTATTTATTTATTTATTTATTTATTTATTTATTTACTTATTTATTTATTTATTTATTTATTT
>OY986435.1:240484393-240514393 GCA_963920525.1 Dichetophora obliterata | reverse complement strand
CGTTTATAAAAATTAAAAACAATAATGGACCACAGTGTGTTCCTTGCGGAATACCCGAAGAAGCTGTAATTTCAATTTCAGAAACCGTTGAATCAATTTTAACGAGGAGTTTACGACTAGATAGAAAACTTTTGAAATATTCATGTTAAATGTGATGTACCCACTCAGTTTAAATGACGACATCCTGAGCCACTTCACGCACTTTCATTCTCCAATCGTCCAATACCATTCCATGGATCTTTTCAACGAGTTCTGGAGAGGCGACCTCTTGCTGATACGACCACTATGAAATTAGGTAAACTACTTCTTAATCATTGATTGATTCCCCAGAGTCCCCAGTATTTATGGACTCTTTCCTTGGTTTCGGAATTCACGTTTTTTTATTTGCGTCGAAATTCACGAGATTGTCTGCTTTCAATGACTGTCAAACACAAACAAAATAACGCAGCTTGCTCAAAATTTGACAGTAGTCTATTAACAGATGGTTGTTGACAGGATCAGTGTTGCATTAAAAGTTACTACACGGGAAATTCAAAAAGCCACTGACTTCTCAAATTGCCTTCGTATTTTTTATTGTTTGGCTAAGCCGTTAATATGACTTTAATTTTTTTTTATATTATTATAAAATTTTGTGTTGAAAAGATCGTTTATATATGTACATGTTACTATTATAAAAAACGCTTACCATTTATCTACGTTGCCGAAGAAATGGCATACTACTGATTTGATTTCAATCATTTTTTTACTAATATAAATCAACTAAAAACATAGCGTGCTTTGTTCCGACCATGCTCCTTTCTCCTTTCTTTAGCCCATTTTTTACCACGTTGCAAAAAATATTTAATTTTTGATATAAATTATATTTCCCCTGTAATAAATTTCGCATCGTCATAAATAAATAATAAATAAATAAATAATTCGTCATCAAAAAATTTCGAACCCCATCCATTTTCTCGTTATGTCAAAAAATCAAATGTTCGATTAATCGATCGCTGACACTTATCCCATACTATAAAATTTCAAAACAAATACGTAATGTCAAACTTTACTGGCAAACAACAGCGTCTCACCCATTTCTGATTTGTGCGTGATTATCATATTTTTACATTTTGGTTAGTGCAATATAGATAAAGATTTTTTATGAAAAATTATTTTTTTATTGTCCAACTACTTTATAAGATTACAAAACAAATATTGATTAGTTTTGATTACTACAGATATTGATTATTATTACATCTATATATATAAAATGGAATGTGTGTTTGTTTATTTGTTTGTTTGTACCTTATAGGAGACCAAACCTCTGGACCGATCTTCCTGAAATTTTCATAGCATTTAACTGGGACTCTGGCATGATTCATAGGGTACTTTTTTCGACCACGCCCACTTTTACGACAACTTTTTTAAAATTATGTAATTGCTCCCATATAGTTTTTAACAGATTTACTTCAAATTGTATACACGTTATACTCCAGGCGAGGTAGAAATAAACATTTCTTACGCCACGCCCCCTTTCACGCCCCTTTTCATGCCAAATTTAAGTTTTAAACTTTTTGTTCTCTGTACAAATTTTTTCCTTCCAACGGATTATTTTTTAATTTGTAGTATATTGCTCTTAATACTGTTAACGTCGCCATATTACTATGAACCAAGCCCACTTCACCGCCCCCTTTTTTTAATTCAGATACTTACTTATACCACTAACAATGTTTGCTATACAAAATACTTTTTTGTAATATGTATTTACCTAAAGTTTTATATACTTTTTATCTACAGGTAAGGTAGCCATAGATTTTTTTATTACCAAACCCCCCTTTTTCGCCCCATTTTACTTTAATTATAATTAATCTGCTTTGAATCTATATATATAAAAATGAATGTCTGTCTGTCTGTCTGTCTGTTTGTTTGTGCTTTATAGGAGGCCAAACCCTTGGACTGATCTTCCTGAAATTTTTACAGCATGTTACTGTGACTCTGGAAAGAATAATAGACTTTTTAAAGTTTTTATTGGACAAAGGGGCGTGGCACCTCCCATATAACGCAAAAATTTAAATCGCCATATTTTGGGCATTTTTTGACCTACGTCGATGATATTTGGTACATATGATATTGGCATAGTTAGGAATAATTACCAGGAGAAAAGTGGGTGGGACCACGCCCCTTTTTGGGAAAATTAAAAATCGTTTTATAGTTTTAACTACTGGACCGATCGTCATTAAATTTTCACAATAGGATATTCTTACGAAATAATAAATTCTTGACTCAACATCAAGGGCTTCCGAGACTGCTGTTCAGCGCGAAAAACGCTTAGAGATTCAGCGATCTCGAACCTCAACATCAAGGGCTTCGGAGACATCTGTTCAGCGTGAAACACGGTTACCAAGCGACCGTTCTCGAGCCTTGACATCAAGGGCTTCCGAGACTTCTACTCAACGTCAAACACGCATGCGAAGTGACCTATCGCTATCCTCTTTATCAAGAGCTGTCGAGACACCAGAGCAACGTGAGGCACACTGCCCTGACTCCCTGAATCATATCAGCTGATTGCATTCCACTACACATCAGAAATTGATTGCAGTGAAGATGAGTTAGTTGCCATTGCACCAAGTAATAAAGTTGGCCAATACTACAATGCCTAGAAATATAAAAATGAAGCACCTGGAATGTGCTGCGCAAATGGTAAAATTGCATTACCCGAACTGCTACCACCACCAGAACCACTACTATCGTTAGTTTCAGGTAAGAACAAATAAATAATTTGCCCCTAAAACATAAAAAAAGGAAGAAGAGGAAAAAATAAAATGATTATTATTCAAAATAATAATATTCCACTTCATAGGAACAACAGCGGATTCCCAACATTTCTTAAGCAACATACAAAAATACAATTCGTGTTTTCAAATGACATCGTTTGGTGCGACTAAAGTGGTTCGATACAACTTCATGCCAACATTTAGAGTTCAAGGCCAAATTTATCACCGAATGGGATCAATATTGCCAATTCCAGATGAAGATCCTAAGTTTTTACAAACTTATTTCATGGGACAAGCGGATGATAACGACCAAGTGCAACAGCGTGAGGGGGGTAGCGAAGCACACCGGGTTCAGCTAGTATTATATAAAAAAATATAAACTGGCCATTTCAGCCCTTGGAAGGACTTTGACCTAGCTTCTATTGATCAATTGTGTTGTGCGTGTTATTAAATGTTTAATCACAAATGACCGAGAACTGGACCTACGTGTTTAACGCCGGGTCCGAACGGCTAATGTTCTCCAGAAGCTTTACATGGCAATTTTTACTCTCTGAGGTTTGCCATTGTCTGCAGAGAGGTGACGATCAAACAGAAAAATTAATTCAATTGAAAAAACTTTTCTGTCTGAGCTGGAATTGAACCCGGGCTACCGCGGTTTTTTAGCTTAGGGTCCACGCACTTTACCCACTAGGCTACGGTCGACACATATTATATAATTAATCTTAAATCGCAAATATTCAGTAAATACTTTTTTAATGAAATAATCTTGAATATTCGTTTGTGATATGATATGTTTCATTTGTATGGTATGGGATAAGCGCCAACGTTCGATTAATCGAACTCTTACTTTGACTTTATTCATATCTGTGCCATCCAGGTGCTGACAAGTCTTCATTTTTTTATTGCTTTCATTACTTTATTTTTTTACATGTGTAAAAATATACATATGTATTTAATATTATTTGCAAGAAAGGTCTGTTGGCAAAGTATTTTCAACCACACCCCCTTGAAATTACGGGTGGTGATGGTGATTACTATTTTCAAATAGCCAATGATCAAAGTATTATATGATATCAGCGATCTTCTCGATATTATTTACCTTCATAGTTAAAAAACACTTGAAAATGGACAAATTATACATTCGATTAATCGAATACCGGTTAAAAATGGGTTAAGTAGCGTAAATCTGCTTTCTAATATACTCTTTGCTGTCTACATCTTTTGAAGTTTCGTTTATTTTGACATCAAAATCATTCATTGGCAAACATATTTCAAAGCTGTAGAACGTTTCTTCTTTCAATGCAAATATTTCCGCTGTTTTAATACATATTGTCAGTACCGTTAAGTCCACATTCATAATTTAATTTTTTTTTTTTTTTTAAATAAGCAGTTCATAATCATTGAACGTGATTTTGGCGTGATTTTCATAAAAAAGACAAAACGTTAATGCCATAAAATTCATTAAAATATATTGTTCTAGTTTTTCGAACATATTATTTAACTTCATTTGTTTGATGAAATTTATTTTTATAAAAAATGTGGTTTTTATATCTGTCAAAAGCAAAAATATCAATTAACCCATTTACTTAAGCTACTTTAATAGTTCTTTACGCACTGGCTACTTTTTTGACCCAAATAAAAGCATAAAAGGGTCAGTTCAATCAACTTCCAGCTCCTTTGCTTTTTGTTTATGTTTACGTCTTGACTGACTTCTAAAATGCATTCTGACTTACTCATACTTCGAAGTAATTTATTCATTAAAACATTACATATGTATAAAGTTTTTCAGTTTCGTTGAGCAACATTAACAAAAAATCGTGATGGAAAAAATAAATATATTGACTAAAGAATACTTTCACTCTGTTGAATGCAAAGAAGGTAGATTGAAGTGGAACTAAGCCAGCTACTAGTTTTCTGCTAGTACCATCAACTGGAGGGTATTTTTAAAAAGATTTTAGGCTTCAAAATAATTTGTGTGAAAAAGTTATCCCAATATATTTTCCAACGCATAATTTTTCAACGGCTTCATCAAATGAGGTTATGTTTGCACAATATATTTGTTTTGTCGAGACAGCTACGTTTGGTAGATCCGAAAGAAGGCACCATGGGCATATACAGGGGAAGGAAAGTGGAGCAGCTGCGCCCTAGAAGTCAAAACATTCAATAACAATTAAAGAATTCACTTCAACAGGTCAATATTGAAATTCTTTTGCAATTTTGTTGGATCTGTAAATAAATAAAAATTTAAGAATTCAATGAAATGTTAAAGAATTCACTAAGTATTTTTTTAATAGAAATAATATGACTTTTAATATGATTGTCTCACTTCAACATGTCAATATTCAAATTCTTTTGCAATTTTGTTAGATCTGTTATTTGATGAAAAGGCAACCAGTAAACCAAAGCTATTTTTTTACATGACCTCGACCAGACCAGCTAAGCCGCTCGATTTTAATGCGCTTGACTATGTCGATGTCAGCGTACAGCTCATACAGTTCATCATTCCACGGTATTCGGTACTCGCCATTGACGCAGATTGGTCCGTAGATCTTACGAAGAATCTTCCTCTCGAATGCTCCTAAAGTCTTTTCATCTAAACTGCTCAGCGTCCAGTTTTGTGATGCGTAAAGTAGGACGGGCATGATGAGCGATTTATAGAGCGTGATTTTCGTTCGTCGAGAGAGGGCTCTGCTTCTCAATTGCCTACTGAGCCCAAAGTAACACCTGTTGGCAAGAGTTATTCTTCGTTTGATCTCAATGCTGATGTCGTTGGTTGAATTAATGCTGGATCCCAGATAAACGAAGTTCTTCACAACCTCGAATGAGGTATTGTCAACGGTAACGTGGGTTCCAAGACGCTGGGACTGTTCGTTTGTTGACACTAAGTATTTCGTCTTATCTGCATTCACTGACAGACCCATTCGACTTGACTCTCTTTCTAATCTGGAAAATGCTGCACTGACTTCGCGCGTATTATGGCCAATGATATCTATGTCATCAGCATACGCAAGCAGCATAACACTCTTGTAGAATATTGTGCCACTACGTCTCAGATCAGCAGCTCGGATGATCTTTTCCATCATTAGGTTGAAAAAGTCGCACGATAAGGAATCACCTTGTCTGAAACCTCGTTTGGTAATAAATGGTGGGGAGAGGTCCTTCCCGATTTTAACTGCGCTGCTGGTGTTGCTCAGTGTCACCCTGCAAAGTCGTATTAGTTTTGCAGGAATACCAAATCCAGGCATGGTGGAATACAGGTGCTTCCTTATTGGGCTGTCGAAGGCGGCTTTGTAGTCGACAAAAAGATGGTGGGTGTTGACTTGTTTTTCTTGAGTCTTCTCCAAGATTTGTCGTAGCGTGAAAATCTGGTCGATGGTGGACTTTCCAGGTCTGAAGCCACACTGATAAGGTCCGATCAGTTCGTTTACAATGGGCTTCAATCTTTCACATAAAACGCTCGACAGGACCTTATATGCGATATTAAAAGGCTTATCCCACGGTAATTGGCACAGATAGTGGGATCGCCTTTCTTGTGGATTGGGCAGAGCACACTGAGATTCCAAACGTTCGGAATGCATTCTTCCTACCATATTCTGCATAGAAGCTCGTGAATGCTTTTAAGTAGAGCTTCGCCTCCGTTCTTAAACAGCTCAGCAGGAAAGCCATCAGCTCCCGCGGCTTTGTTATTTTTAAGCCGAGCTGTAGCTATAAAACTAGGTTACGCTAATATACAAATATACACTATTATTATTATTATTATACAAATATACACTACTACAATATATATATTAAGGTGGGCCGATTTTATGAAATTATGTTCGTTAAATTTTTCCCTGTTAAAGGACAAAAAGGATTCTAGCGGTATATTTTTTACACTTTTATTGTAATTTTCTAACATTTTTGTACTGGAGCTCACTAATTTCTTTATAAATCTGATGCCAAAACAAATTTATGGGCTCATAATTCGGGTAAATATTCTTCACGACTGCTGTATAGAATATAATTCATTGAGAATAACCTGGCATCAAAAAAACACGCAATGAATCAAAGAAATACAAAAAAAGAGAAAAAATAGTTTGGTACGAAAAAGTGGGCTATCCCCTTCTTCTAGCCATTCTAAAGAAATGCTTCTAGCAGTCTTCTTTAGAGCAACAAGAATTTATCAAACTACTAGCTGAAACCCGGCGCGTTGCTGCCACGCTCCCTTGAATGTTTAAATTAAGGTCAAATACTGAATTCCGATGATGTACGACCCATAAATCGTACAAAGCTGCTCGATAGCATAAATTTGGGTTGCATGCCTCATAAAATGTTATCAATGAAACTGCATTTGTAAATTTAGTCTGAATATTAAATTCCGACGCTGTACACAGCTATTCGATAGCACAAATTTGGGTTGAATGGGAGGTGTAGCGTCCCCTTTTTCAACGCCCTTCAAATGTAATCAATGAAAGTGCATGTGTACATTGAGGTCGAATACTGAATTCTAACGCTGTGCGACAAATAACTCAATAGCTATTCGATATAGCAAATTTGAGTTGTATGGGAGGAGCCTTGTCCAATGCCCAAAATATGTTACCAATGAAAGTGCATGTGTAAATTTGGATCGAATACTGAATTCCGACGCTGTGCAACCTATAATTCCAAAGCAATCGATAGCACAAATCTGGGTTGTATGGAAAGTGCCACTCCCCCCTTGTCCTACGCCTACAAAATGTCATTTATGAAACTGCATGTATAAATTAAGGTCGAATACTGAATTCATACGCAGTGCGACCTATAACTTAAAAGCTATTCCATATCGCTAGTTTGGGTTAAATGTAAAAATGAAATCAGTGAAACTGCATGTGTACGTTGAGGTAGCTGTATGACCTATAATTCCAAAGCTATTCGAAAGCACAACTCTGGGTTGCTTAGGAGATGCCACTTCCACTTTTCCTACGCCCTTAAATGTTATTAATGAAACTGCGTTGATAAAATAAGGTCGAATACTGAATTCTTACGGTGTGCGACCCATAACTCCAAAGCAATTTGATATCGCAAATTTTTTATATATTTGTGGGCGGTAAAAGGGGTGTGGCAATTATTTCTGGTTTCATCTCGTACTCGAAACAAATCCACTGCCAAAATTTGAGCTCAATTGGGCCAGCAGATTCGAAGTCTTTTTATATTTTCTTAAAAGTAAGCGTGAAGGCTAAAAAAACTAAAAGGACTATTAAAAAATAGGGGTTGGTGATAGAAAGGAGAAAATCTAGGGTTGTATGTATTTTTTAATGCCACATTATAAAAAACATAAAAAAAAATGTTGTCCAAAAAATATAAAAAGGAATTTTAGGGGTAGACAATCCTTATCACTTAGGGGTATGAAAAATAGATAGTAGCCGATTCTCAGACCTACTGAATATGCATATAAAATTTCATAAAAATCGGTCAAGCCGTTTCAGAGGAGTATGGTAACTAACATTGTGACACGAGAGTTTTATATATTAGATTTATTCATACAAAACCTGAAATAGAAAAGCGCGAAAGGGCTACGAAATCCATGGGAAGGCCTGCTAGTAGCGCTTTATAATATATAAAACTGGTGGCGACCAGTAGCCTAGTGGGTACACGCAGAGAAAAGACATGGTTGAGACATGATTACTGCAATAATAATATTTTTACTAAAAATATTGTATTATTCCTGCAAACACAAATTTTTGCCTTAATAAAGTCATTATTTACTCATGGTGGTACCAAAAATAACATTATAGTTGAAATCATAACATTGTTGAAATCGTCAACATACTATGATTGCCTCAACTATTAGTTGCAACAAAAATGTTGTAGTTCTGTCAATCATAATAAATGTAAATATTATTATAGAGACAAACATATTAGAATTTTGAATGTTTGTCTGAACTATTCTTTGATTGTTGGCAAACGAAGCAGAACATAACCAAAACTCGAAAGAATTTATTGTGTCTGAACCGTTTGCAGGAAAACCTTTCACTTCATTTAGACACAATAAGTTTTATCGATTCCTGGCTATGTGCCGTTTCGTTTATCAACTGTTCAATTATTGTGTTTTGTTTTTAGTCGCTTTTTCCTATAAACAGCACGCATAAAAGTGACATTTTCGACTTTAATTGTAGCAAACATATTTCTATTTACCGTAAATATATTTCGCAATTCTGACCATATTTTGTTTATCACAAATATTGCTATTTTTGTGACAATGCAATGTTTATGAATGGCATTAGTCAGGCGAGCTGTAGTAGCGGCTGTGGCTTACTGGTAGTGTACGTGGCTAGTAAGCGAAAAAGCCACGGTTCAAATCCCAGCTCGGACAGAAAATTTTGTCAAAAAGATTTTTCAATTAAATTAATATTTGTGTCCAGCCTAGTCAATGGCGCAAACCTTTGGAGATATCTTAATTAATATCTGTGAAAATTGGAGTGCATGAAAATAAAAAAAAATAAAAAATATTTTTTAATAATATTCTGGATCCTAAAAATAAATTAATTATATTGTTGTTGCAATCATTCTATTTTTGAACCAATAAGAGAATAATGATTGTTTCAATAATATTTTGGTTCCTACAAAAAAGTTCCTTTTCTAAATATGGTTGTTGTAATCATTTTATCATGATCAAAGAAAATATTTTATGTTTAAGAATATGTTAGCAACAATCATAATCCGAATCATACTATGATCCTCTTAAAACATGGTTGTTGCAACTATGTTTTTTCTGTGCATGTAAAGTGCGTGGCCCCTAAGCTAAGTTCAATTCCAGCTCAGACAGAATGTTTTTTCAAATGAATTAATTTTTCAGTTCGGTCGTCACCTCTCTGCAGAGAATGGCAAACCTCAGAGAGTAAAAACTGCCATGTAAAGCTTCTTGAGAACATAAGCCCTTCGGAGTCGGCATTAAACTCGTAGATCCAGTTCTCGATCATTTGTGTTCAAACATTTAATAACACGCACAACACAACTGATCAATAGAAGCTCGGTCAAAGTTCTTTCTAGGGCTGAAATGGCCAATTTTTTATAACATATAAAACTGCATCCATATTTATTTGGGTGTCTGCTATAGACTCCAAAACTACAGAGCCGATTGAGCTAATAATTTTGTAAGTAAATACTTATGTTTCAAGTGCGAAATGACGTAGAAGTAATGAAAAGAAGTATTGGATAACAAGGCGTGGCGCTTTCCTTACAAATTCAACACCTCAAAAGCGATATCTTGGTACTTACAAAAGTCTAAGCCTTCAAAATGGGGATAAAGGGTGACTTTAATGGAAACTAACCAAACTGACTTACCAAAATTAACCGTCAAATTTTCAGAATATGTTTTGCTCAGTGTCTTTTGTGCACGTGGTACAAAATTTTACTAATAGATGGTGCTCAAGATCAAGATTTAACAAAACTCCATAAATTGACATATATTAAAGCTAGGCTCTTGAAACTTGAATTAAAGCTGGCTGTTATCAAAATTGTTTTCAACAAATGACCATTAGATAACGGGGCTTGGCACCTCTCATACAAATTCAACACCTCAAACGCGATAACTCGTAACTTATTAAAGCGAAAGCGAAAACATTCCACAAAGATTAGAATTTTACTAAGAATGTTGAACAAGTGTAATTTGTTTTACTTACGATCCCATGAGAATTCCTTTTTAAGATTTTTTTTTTCTCCGCCACAGAACGCCACTGCTTTCAATTAAGGCCACTTACATATGAACACTGGCTTAAATTGTATGTAAGACACAGTAACTGCAGTCGAATTGGCATCGTTGTCACACTTGTAGCCAGAAGTTATAAAGAACAATCACAGCCATAAATAAATTATAGTCCGCAAAATCAAGGTTAACGTGTTCGACCTCTTTTCGCGACGAATCGCAAGCTTTGAAATGTTAATAAATCTCAATTTAATGACGCTTGCAACCGGCGACAGAGCAGAATAAAACGACACCAAATGGACCACATCAGCAAAAAAATAGTGCTGTTTGAGTGTACAGAAGTGACTGGAACCACTTTTTTCATTAAATCTTATTATGAGTTAAACTATGCTTGGTTAAATTAAAATTGCGGTCTTGTTTAATAAATAGATACTGCAAGTGTTTCCTTTTGATTTATAAAATTCAAAGTGTTTCTTTGTTTTTACATCGATATGTCTTGAGTTAAAAAAAAACAGCAGTTTGCCTACTGGCCTTTTTGCTGCACGCATTCTTTGCCAATTACTACAACAAAACACACCTTATATCCTCGAAGCTATCAATTGTTTTATTACTTTTTATGCCAACATAAATTTCAGCTTAAAGAACGGTTGCAATATTTGAATAACTGCTGTATATTGGCTGGATATCTTTGAGTTTATTAACATTTTTTAGTATTTGCATTTTTTAGTACTAAGACAGCATTTAATAATATGCATACCGTTAGCTTATTGGCCAAGTCCGTGATTATCAGTTAATATCAGTTTATCTTGAAAATACAATCTTAAGCGAACTCTTCTATGTTTACTCTCCCTTTGGAGAGCTAAGAATTTCCAAAACGTTGTGTTGAAGTTGCGCAAAAAAATCGCAAGTCGTTATGTACACAAGCGTTAAAAGAACTGTCGCAAGATACAAAAATGTGCGTATAAAAAGTGGCATCGTAAAAAAGTCACAGAGTTTAACAAATCGCAAGGTACGGAATGCAAGGGAAGACATCGAATTCCAGCGTTGCAAAAAGTCGCAAGGTATAAAAACGTTTTGCACAACAAGTTGCAAGGTAGAAAAAGTGGCAAAATTTACAGAGTTACAAAGTTTCGCAATAAAATCGCGATCTAAAAAAGTCGCAAGGTAAAAGCTATAAGGAACTAAATGCAATGTGGAAATAAGTCACAAGGTAAAAAAGGCAGGGCAAAATATGTAGCAAGGATCGAAAATTCGAAAGAAATCAAAAGTCAAAGGAATTAAATCTGAAACTTTTGGATTTAAATTTTGGATAGGAAATTTATGCTTTTAAATGGCATATCTTCCTGACGTGTAAAGTTCACACAGATAGTCCGTGTGAAACCAAAATGAAGAAGATTTGTATGGAAAAATTTAAATTTTCGTCTTCCTACGTCACGATTTCTCACAATTTCTACAATAACATAACTCCTGAACGAAAAGTAACACAGAAACCGTAGACAACTTTTGTACATGCCATGCAGTATATTTTTTAAATTGGTTGTACTTAAAAAATATTTTTTATATTTTTTATCTCAGCAGACGCTCGAATTGCCAGAAGCTGTTATTTTTGCCAAATTTCAGCTGGGATTTGACCAACTGCCAGGCTTTGCCAACTTCCAGTTTGAAGATTTTCTTAAAATTTATTATATTTACTTAAGATATTAAAAAATTTAGATTTTTTTAATTTTTCTTTATTTTTTTAGATGGTTTTCTGACCTAACCTCTTATATTCTGTAATGGTTTTAAGTAGTTTGTTATGCATTTATATAACTACCACACTATTCTTCAGTATTTTAGTGCGATGTAAATAAGTTTGAATGAATATATAAAGTTGTCTTAATTCCCCCCCCCCCCCCCCATCCACTACCCATATTTATAAATCTTTTACTATAATTAATTGCTACTGATTATTCCTATCGAAAGTATTATTTAACTAAAAATAGTACTTAATAATTTATAAAAAAAGTACAGAGTGAGTAAGTACAAAGTAAGTACACTAATAACAGTAGGTTACGTTAGGTTAAACCGGATGCCTTCGTGAAAACTCACATAGACCAATTCAGGTCCTTAGTGGTACCAGTAGCGAACAAAAGGAACCTTTGTGTTTATTTAAAAGTCTTTAAAGATTTGCGTTGAGTTCGCAAACCTTAGGAGGGATTCCAAAGACACACTTCTTTAAGCGACGGGAATGTCGATGAGCCTAGGTATTTAAGTCTCGATCTAAGTAGGGCGGGGCATGTGCATAGTAGGTGCTCCAGGGTCTCCACCGTGCCCGATTCCTTACACTTCCTGCAGTTGTCATCCGTGGTGATGCCAAGCTTCCTCGCGTGGGCTGCCGTCATGCAGTGACCAGTGACTAATAACAGTAGCAGTTCAAAATTATCTTAGTGGCGGCCGTAGCCTAGTGGGTAGAATGCGTGGCCCCTAAGCTAAAGAATCGCGGCAGCCCGGGTTCAATTCCAGCTCAGACAGAATGTTTTTTCAATTGAATTCATTTTTCTGTTCGATCACTACCTCTCTGCAGACAATGACAAACCTCAGAGAGTAAAAGCCATTTAAAGCTTCTTGAGAACATAAGCCGTTCGGAGTCGGCTTTAAACTCGTAGGTCCAGTTCTCGATCATTTGTGTTCAAACATTTAATAGCACTCACAACACAATTGATCAACAGAAGCTCGGTCAAAGTTCTTTCTAGGACTGAAATGGCCAACTTATTTATTATTTATAACTAAAATATAAGGGTTGTTGTTGCTTTTTCTAATAGAAATGCATTGAGCAACATGAGGTTATTGAACTTTACAGATGTTTACAATTTTCGCAAACAACTGTTCACTTAATTGTTATTTTTTTAAGCAAATGTTTTTGCCTATCGCAGGGCCATAGCCAAGGTGGGTTTTCGGGGTTCAAATCCCCTCGCCAAAGGGTCGAAATTTTACTAAAAATTAAAGCATTGAAGTAATTATTTCATTTAATCACTTTCATATGTTCTAAAAAAACTTAACAAATCATGTACTAAAGTTGCGTTTACCTGTAAAAGTCTTTGTTGTGAGTTGAATCGTGTAAACAAGCAATAGTAAAAACCAAGGTATCGCAATTTATCGGATCAAACGTGACACATTCAAAATTACCATCACTATTGGTCTCACTTCCCTATCTTTTATAGTCAACCGACTCTTTTATAGTTAAGAGTTTTTTAACAATTAACTTTCGAATTAGAGATATGAGTCTAGAATTGGTTTAATTTTTGAGGAATGTTTGCAGTTACTCGTGACTTATAATACTTACATATTTTAGAATTCTGACCCGAGAAAAAGTTTTAAGTCAATCGTTTAGGTAATTTTGTGAATTTTTTGATTTTAAGATTTGTGAAGTGTATGTTTAAGACATGAAATTAAATTGCGAGCTTAAGATCAAGTAAGGTTTTTTAACCTTCGCCTTACTAATGCCCACCCGGGTGGTTTTTTGGATTTTGATTTCTTAATAAATTCCTGTATTTTGATCGAAACTAACTAGGGTTTCGACTCACTGAACAAATTTAAGAGTGTTTTTGTATAGTCTACGCAAAATAATTATTTTCAAGTATTTTAATCCTTTTCAGTTTTAATCCTTTTCAGTTTCAGTAAACGATGCACACAAAAGTGTTCCGTAAGGCGAAGGTTAAGAAGGCAACAACAACAACAACAACTCTGTATAGAGTCAATCACTTAGCTGACTAGACGGTCTGTTTTGGAAATCGCTACATTTTCCTCTTCAGTATTCTTTGAGTAATAAAGCTGTGATCAACTCACTGTTTAAATTAATATATGACTGGACAGATTTTGTAATTAATTCTTTTGAATTGTATGGCTGCCAATCATATGACATTTCAAAGCAGTAGGCTATTTATAAATCACCGCCATCAACTCCAACAAGGTTGCCATCTGTTCTAGTTGCTTCTTTATTTATTTCAACATTCATTGGTGTTCGACAGTTTGTCGTTGTAGCGATTCCGAAACAGACTGTCTAATCAGCTAAGTGATTGACTCTATACAGAGTTGTTGTTGTTTTTGTTGCCTTTTATTTTATATTTATCTTTAGGCTCTATTTTTCTCACTATTGATTCACCGTTGTCACTCATTTCTTTATCAATGGTAATTTAAATGTTGTATATATATCACCATTTCATCGAAAAGATAACTGTGAATAAGAATGCTGTAAAAGTTAATATTTTCATGTAATCAGTTTCAGCTATATGGCGATACAATAAAACATATGCGCTTTTGATCTGTGTTTTTAATTCAAATATAGATGGCGCCGCATTTGTAAGTACTGTGGGGACAAACTATACACCTTGCGGTGAATAGCCGAATGATGTCTACCAAAAGTTTCTTCAAATCTAGCCCCACTCGTTTGGGATTACAGACAGATGGCGCTATTTTTTGCTTACAGAAGAATATCTGATGTTCTTATGTAGCTAGCAGATAAGTTTTGCAAAATTTTTTGCGAAAATTCTATTGCTACCAAACTTTTAAAAGGTCAAATAATGCAGTACTGCCAGTTTTTTCAGTAGCAGCGTCATCTAGCCATCAATAACGGCTAAGTATTGTCTACTTTTACTGTTGCGCTTTCAACACTTAAAAACATAGAATTGGATCAATTTAAATGTCCAGCTCACTTGCTGGATTATTTGTTGTTTGTTGCTTTGCTTGCAAATGCGATGATATGATCCTGATCTCAGCAAAAAAACGCAGCTAATATAAATTTGAGTACAATCATTTAAGTACAACGAATTTTTCATAAAACATTGATAGCTAATAATGAGAAAAAATTATATGAAAATCAAAGTTTTTACTTTTAATGCGAATATCTCCGCTGTTTTTAATATATATCATTAAATTTTTTTTGTTAAAAAGTTCAATATATTTTTTAATATAGATCTTTGTTTAGGTGTTCATATCTCAAGGACGCATTGAGTCCCACCATAATTTTGATATTGTTGAAAAGGTAATTTTGCTAGCTTTAAGATTAAGTAAATATAAAAATTATTTTTAATTTTTAAAAGATGTTTTTCGTACCCCTTCTTTGAATTTAATTAGCTCACCGCATGAGATGGAACCACCAACAACAAAAATTTTGCATCTAATTTCGTTCAATTGCCGTTCTAACGGTAGATTAAAAAAAAAATTCAACATGTTTTTCATTATTCCAGAATTTAAAAAACATTTAATCGAGAAGTGTATATTAAAATGTTTATATAAATGACTCTCGAATAACACCGGGCATATCAGCTAGTAAATAAATAAAATTTGCTGGTTTGACCACCGAATACTTCTATTTGTATATAGCTACTATGAGTAGTGTTGCATATCGTTGGCAAGGCCATTAAGTAATATTTCTAAAACGTTTTCGCATAAAGCTTTACTCCAAAAACTTTCGTTGCAAGAGTATTGTAAGTGGAACAACCTCCGGAAAAAACAAAATTAGTCCAGAACTTCCCAGGGGGTCAAAACAGACCTCAACTTCCGATACATTTTTTGCTTGTTTTTGCATCCCCTATTGTTTAAAATTATAAAATAATTTTTTCCGTCGAATTT
Organism: Dichetophora obliterata; assembly: GCA_963920525.1. NCBI lineage: Eukaryota > Metazoa > Arthropoda > Insecta > Diptera > Sciomyzidae > Dichetophora > Dichetophora obliterata. The sequence goes on along the minus strand of OY986435.1, from coordinate 240,498,367 downwards.
GTATGGGAGTGTCCACTGTTTGTCGGATTGAATTCAAACTTTCGGAAAATTTTTACCTCGGTGTCAGATTATTTCGAAAAAGACACACAACATAAGCTTAAAATTTTATAAATTTCATAAAGGGCAATTCACAATCTTGTATATTTAAAATTGCAAATTTGTGCAATTGTAAAAATTTCCTTGCAATTGTGAACAATCTATGTCAGTTTACTTTGCTACACTTGTTGCAAAATATGAAATTCACAGCTGATTAATGAATCAATCAAATCAATTTTGTGTCGAAAAAAAAGCTTTAAGGCTCAATAAATAAATTTTTTATTTGCTTGTCGTCCATATAATTGTTTTTTTTTCGTCTTTACTTTTTTTCATTTTCAGCTGTCAGTTTGCAATTTAGTATTGCATATGTATAGTAAATATAAACTATGGGTTTAAGTGTTGCATATTTCCAATAGCGTAGTAAATGCATCCGTGTATATTTTGTAAGTGTAGAGTGAAAATATACTCTACCATTTTGCAAATGCTATGATGCAAGACAATTTGCACATGATTGTGAACAGCCTTATAACTAGTATGCATTTAAAACACATACGTCTATACACACAAATCCTAAAACAATATAATGCATATGAAATAGTAATTAATCCCACTGAGCCCTTTTAAATGCATCTTCATTAGGGCGGGTTGATTTTTTTATTTGTAAATCGTATAGCAAAAACATAAACTACATAAAATTCTAAGAAAATTCTCCGAAGAAACTATGTTTCTAAAATAAAATCCTAATCCGCGCCTCTCGACTTGAAAATTTGTATGCCCCCTTTTCTACACTCAAAATTTTTTTACATTAAGAAAATAATATTCACCCAAGTAAAAAAGTTTGTATATAATTTTATATTTAATATTTTTATAAGAAACATAGATAAACAAGTCTTATTTTATAATGCGAATAAAAACAAACAAAAGAAGTGTTTTCACTCAAACAATATTTCAGTAATTTTTCAGTAATTTTTTTACCATAAACAAATTTTGTGTCATTAAAAGAAATAAGGTCTTTAATACATACAAAGAAGCAATTATAGAATACAAAGAAAACTTTACTTATTGGTTATATGTTAATTTTGTTAAGTCTTTTTTACTCTCCATTCAAGGTACTTTGGCACGACTTTCTATAGTTACTACTATTTGATCTATATTTCTATAGATTTAATAAACTGGATTAGAGGTCATGTTTTTTTCCTGTTTTAAGAAGTATGTTTTGCATATTTTATTCCAAAAAACAATTTTTTTTTAATTATTCTTTGTTTTTTGCAAAACGCAGTTTAGGTAAAACGTGTTCTAACTATTTTTCATATAGAACGCAAATGAGAGGAGATGCAAATTAGGGTTCAACTGCTTTTTTGATAATTGAATATTTTGATTAGTCTCAAAACAAAACCTGTATTGCATAAACTATAATATAATAAAACATAATAGCTATATTTAAAAAAAAAAAAAATTTTAACCGAAAGAAGAGGCAAAAAAATTTCAAGTCGAGAGGCGCGGATTAAGTTTTGATTTTAGACCTATGGTTTCTTCGGAGAAATTTCTTAGAATTTTATGTAGATTACGTTAACCGATTTTTCATTTTTTTTTTTCATTCATACAAATCAACCCGCCCTAATCTTCATATTCAATAAAGAATACATTTTTATTTTTCATCACATAAACTCATCCTCACAGGGAGCGTTTTATTGTTTTAAAGATATTTCTAAAACTTAAACATGTACATAACTAAGTTAAGCCTTGCCAAGAACCATTTAAAAAAAAAACAACAACAAAACATGAAGAACCAGCGCGAAGGTCGCTACTGGAAAAACACGTTTAAAGTCAACGGGCGGGCAGCACTTAACCGTTGGTTTCTTCGCGGCATTGCATGCATGATGGCTCAGAATCAAACACTCTGAATATGTGTGTGTGTGTGTGTGTGTCATTGATGTGGGCTTAATTATGAAATGCTAGGCATCTGATAGGTTCAGCCCATGAAGCGCGTGTGAAGAGACAGGCGGCAAACAGTTAATTTATGCATCCGCAACTTGCAGTCGATGCTGCCAGCGAAGAAACTACATGCTGCGCAGATACAAACGTGCAATAATATTATACATTTTAATGCCAGAATACTAAAAACAAAGTCGCTGCTTTAGAATATTTTGAATGCAGCAGTTAAGTTTAGTGTTTGACCTTTAAAAGCAGTTTTTGTTAGTTGAAATGTCAAAATTCTGCAACGACTTTAAGCGCCCACCAATTGGCAGCACTTGCTGAACCATGAATGCCCTACCTATGCTTATGCATATTGAAGTGGCTTCTTCTTCTTTTTCTTTTTAAAGGTGGAACTACAAAATTATGTCTAACAAAGTTTTCGACATCACATTTACAGCATTAAGTTGCATTTCCGCTTTGCTGCGCCTGCTGCTTAACTCCTCGATAGATAGATAGTCGACGGTGCGGTGCGATAAGTGGCAGAGGCACCGATCATTCATTAAGCATTCGACATTTACTGGAAACAAGTTTATGCCACTTCCTTGGTGTGCTTGGCTTTGGTTCTTTCTAGTTATGCTGTTGTTGGTATGACCGACGGAGCAGAGAACCGCTTGAACTGCTGCACCATAAATTAAATGAAAAAAAAAATCAAAATAATAATAATAAAAAAATAACAAACATCAAAACCCCAATTGAACGGTTTCTAGCATAAGCAAGTGTTTTCATTTCCTTGATTCTCTTTCAAATTAAATTTCATACAATTCGTTGGAATAACCGCAGAAAAGCAATTTTAACAAGACTGCAACTGCTGCAACGTAAAGATACGAACGAGCAAAGCGCTACCAACAACTTATAGCTGAGCTATAAAATTTAGACAAACCAAATAGATGCTTCTTGGGCAGCAATCACAAAAAGTGGGCCAACAGCATTATTCTGGTGTTGGTGGAGATGGTGGAACTTTAAGCTCTGGCAGCTGCACATGCGCATTCCACTTGCTGCAAATCAAAGCAGAGACTATTATTTTTATACTTTCCAAATTGTAGAGGTGGGAATGTGACGGGATTGGAGAAAGATCTTGCAGCAACAGGACCAACTGGCATAAACAGCTTTTAAGCCAACCTGTTGGCAGGTGGTTCGTGCAGCCACGGCATTAGAAACCAACTGACCAAGATTTGTGTAACATTCTTTATTATTGGCAGCATCTACATCTGGAATTTTGCGGTTTTTAGGACATGCTGTGCAGACATTTAATCGAAGTGCTTAGAGAACGAGTTTACGGAATGGCTTAACTGTAGTTTTAAATGGGTTAAAAGTGTTGGTTTTGCAACTGAAGGTCATAAGCAGAAAGAGTGCTTGCTGTCGAGTGCAGTAAGAAAATGAATTATTATAGAGATAAATTCCAATGATTGGCCTACTTAATAAGTGTTTGCGTGGTGTATATTAACTTTGTTATTAACTCAATTTGAACGGTCCTTAAAGAGGCGTGGTAGTTATAGAACACTGTATATATTATTGATCAGCATTACCACGGTCGATTTTTCTGTCTATGAACGCGATCACAGCCGTATTTTGAAATTACCGTAAGAACACGTAGTTTGATACAAAAAAAATCACAGTACAGCGTGCATACGGTATAAAAGTGAAACTTCTTAAAATTAAGAATTGGATAAATTTTGTGAAAGAAATACTATTTATTTATTTATTTTTGTATTTTATTTATTAACCATCTACTGGGCTCTGCCCTTACAGATTACACACTTAACCTAATACATTATACTAATAATTTGAATTAAAGAAATAAATAATATTAATTTTGAACTTATTTCTATTTACTGTAAAATCGCAATGACTCGCAGCTAAATTGCAAAGAGATATGCATCTAGAAATCGGTTCATTCGCTCCATAGTTAGTTCTATGTAAGCGCGAATGAAAAAGATTTGTATTTCTAAGTGTTCTTTGTGGAACATTAAACGAAATTAGACTAAGTAATTCGGGTGAATCTATTTTGCTGTCTATTAAATCTTTTATAAATAGAACACACTGAGTTTTACGTCTATTATCAAGTTTTTGTAAACCTAAAAGTCGACAACGCAAGTATAAGACGGCATGTTATCGAAAGAAAACATACGTCTCAATGCAAATCTTGAAAAGCTCTTTTGAATCTTTTCAATTCGAGAAATGTCCGTTCCGTACATCGGATACCAAACGACACAAGCGTATTCTAATATTGATCTTACTAACGTAACAAATAGTATTTTAACTGTAAAAGGATTCAAAAATTCTTTAGAATTTCTTTTTAAAAACCCGACTTTTGAATTTGCTCTTGATATGATATATTCCATATGAGAATCAAAAGAAAATTTTGCATCAAAAAATACTCCAAGATCCTTAACAACACATTCTCGTTTAAATAAAGAATGTGTATCATAAGAGTAGTTATAAACGCAAGGTACATTTTTCCGAGTAAAAGTGGCGATTTTACATTTTGTATAGTTTAGACTTAAGCCATTAACATCACACCATGCAATAAATAAATTTTTCTCTCTTTGGAACTTAGCACAGTCCTCAAGATTCCTTACAGCAATGAATATTTTTATATCATCAGCATAAAGTAGAAATTTACAAAATGAAAAAAAAACTAGATACATCATTTATAAACAAAATAAACAAGAGAGGCCCCAGATGACTACCTTGCGGAACCCCTGATTTCGCATCAATAACTCTAGAGTACTGGTCTTCTACTTTTACTACCAACTTTCTATTCGAAAGATACGAAATTATCCACATTAAAAATACTGAATGTATTCCTAGTTTATTAAGTTTATTAACTATCAGTTTGTGATTAATACTATCAAAAGCTTTCATAAATTCAGTATATACATTAGGGCGGTTCAAATTCTGGCTCAGCGAAATTCGTAAAATACATGTAATTTCAAGACTTTTTCTCCACTACAGCATATACAAATTATGAAAAAAAGCTGTGCGGACTTTCGTAAATAGATTCATACACATACATTCATACATTCATATTTTATAATTGAGAACAAAATCTATTTACGAAAGTCCGCACAGCTTTTTTTCAGAATTTGTATATGCTGTAGTGGAGAAAAAGTCTTGAAATTACATGTATTTTACGAATTTCGCTGAGCCAGACCACCAAAAAATTCGTCCATACAAATTGACCCGCCCTAATATACATATATAAAATTTTCATAAAAAATATTCTGTTTATTTTATATTTACACTGTCATTGATTGGTGCTTCAAATGGTAATACTGATTTTAATGGTTTGTGATGTGAGATATATGACCGTGATTTCATATTTCAATTCTCTCAAGTCGCAAATAGCATCTATTGAAGGGGGATCTATTTTGGAGCTCCCCGTTCAAAAAACACAATATATAGAAAAAAAAATGTATATCATCCCAATGTGCACAAAAACGGATGCGGATCCGTTACGAACCCGTTACGAGTCCGTCAGTACGCACTACGCTTTCTTATGTTTCGACGGACCCGTTACGAATCCGTTACGAATCCGCCAAAAGAGTCTGAAACGGATTCGTATATGAAGTCCGAAACGGATTCGTATCTGAAGTCCGTTACGGATTCGTTTCTGAAGTCCGTTCTGAGTTCGAGGCGGATCCGAAAAAATGGAAAAAGCAATTCGTATTTTTGAGAGGAATCGCTCTTATGTTTTGACGGACCCGTTACGAATCCGTCCAAAAAAATACCACAACGTTAACATAAAAGACAGTCTTAAATTTGTTTTACAATTTCTTATTTTATTTTCAGTGGATTAGGGATACGAAATACAATTGTGTACTTATTTTTATTTTAAACAACTTTTTTATTTCATTAGGCTCGTGCTCCTCAAACTCTCCTGCAAATCGAAGAAAAGTACTTGTCAGAATTTTTAAATAATTATCATTAGTCATCAAGTTAAATGTGACTATAGGATAGCCGTACACAAGATATTTTTCGGAAACTTTTTTAATTGCGTGAATTTTGTACGCTTTGTCATTATAGCAGTAAAAGTTATTGGGATGCTTCAATGAAAAATAATGTTTAGCTGTTTGAAGAAACAAGTATGAGCCATCCTGGAACTCACCAACATTGTACTCGTTTGTTTGATATTTTGATTTATTTTTTTTACCATTTAAACTAGCCTCCACTACTCTCTTATAAATTTGATTACAAAATAATTTTTTTTGTTTTAATTTACGTTTAATTTCCTGTAAAAAGTTTTCGAATTTGAATGCGTCAAACTTGTTTAGAGAACCTATATTTTTAACATCTGTAGCTAAATTCGTCAAACGAGTCCGTTGCGAGTTCGCATTATTTAAAAAAAAAGAGTCTGAAACGTCTGTTTCGTATATGAAGTCCGAAATGGATTCGTATCTGAAGTCCGAAACGGATTCGTAACTGAAGTCCGAAACGGATTCGTAACTGAAGTCCGAAACGGATTCGTATCTGAAGTCCGAAACGGATTCGTAACTGAAGTCCGTAGCGGAGAGAGGAATTTCATACGAAAAAGGATCCGTTCCGGATGCGAAACGCCATCCGTTTCGGACAAAATGTACGAAGAAGTGAGTTCGTTACGGATTCGTAACAGATCCGTTTGGCACACTGGGATAGTTCATATCAGGGAGGGAAATATGGCATCCAATCCTGGGATCCCGGACTTTTCTTAATCCCGACAGTCCCGGGATTGGAAGGCCTAAAATCCCCGGGTTTTCGGTATCTCGGGATCTCAGGATTGCCTCCACTGCAAGAAAATTACAAAATATTCCAACAAAAAATTCAATTTATCGAAAAAATCTTTTTTTATTTTATTTTGTCCTATAACTGCGTACTGGTATGCATTAGAATTTGCTGATCTTACTTATTACACAGTGCGATAGCCACTGAGTAAGAAACCGACAAATGTGCTCAATTATTTCCGGACTCCTAATCACGAATCTGGCACCCAAATAATTCCATCAGGATCTTGAGAAAACCGTGATTCAAGATCAAAAATTCTCCTAAAAGAAATCAACTTGAATCGTCAAAATTAAAAGTGGTACGCAATTTTTTTATATGGCAAAGATATTTGTTAAAAGTTGATAAAAAATTGTCTTTCATACTTCCATCCCCCACCCCCTTTTTCAGCCTTATTTTTACGTTTTTCAAAAATATTTTATTTCAGCATAGCTTTATTCTGCAAACCATTGAGAAATGTAATATTACGTGTTGGCAAAAAATTATCCCCTTAAAAAACATAGAGGGTCTTCGAACAACCAAACTACCCTAGATCGACCATATCAAAACAATAGACCCCCAAAAAGCAAAATAAATTATTTTTCATATGATGTAAACTGTTGAGATATGGAAAATGGGGAGTAGCGAATTAAGATTGCTTTCTCGAATTTCACATTCTAAGAGGTCTCAAAAATTGCGTAGCGTTTTCAAGGTCTCCCAAAAAAATTTTAGGAAAAAAGAACATGTCTCCCTCTGCCGCAAGAACAAAGTTGTTTTTTGAGAAAAACAGGTAAAAATATAGATATGAAAATGCTTAGATTTTTGTAAGAAAAACTACACACAAATGTCTTAAAGTAAAAGTAAATACAGATTTTAACTAAAAATATTTTGCCAAACACGATGCCTTTCTTAATTTTTACCCAGAGTGTAAGGTGTGAAGGATTAAAGGTACTCCCGAGATAGCTCAGAACTTTTGATTGTTGTCTGATTGTCTAAATTTTGGTAATATTGGTTAAAGTGTTTACGTTTTTCTTAAATTTGGCGAATTAATAATTTGCATATTTTTCGCATATGCATTTTCTTATTTCGGAGAAATGTATACTTTACTGCAATTTTTCAACTTTTCCAACTTTTCCAAAAACATGTTATATATCGAGCATTAGAAATGGTACCGAAGGTAATTTTCTCAATTTTGATTCTTCAAATATTTCTGAAAAACACCCTTTTCAAGAGTATCTATATAAAACACCAGGATAAAGACCACCTTTTTCCTATTTCGATAACTTAAAAAATGCATGAAATTTATTATTTCTTCAAAACACCTCACCTCAGCATTGACATATGAAGGGAGGTGGGGAAAAACGACTTCAGTCCAGTTTTGTAACAAAACGAGCTTTTAGCGCCATCTAGTTACATTGTGGAAGTACTATAATATGACTGAGTCGAAAAATGGCTACAGTGACTTGAGTCCATAGAAATAAGCATATGAACATCCACCCTGCTGGGGAAAAACGACGTGAGTCCGAGCGCGCCATGGGAAGAACGTCTTCAGTCCTTTTATTCCATTTTCATTTTGTGTGAACTACAGTGATTGGCGATTGCATCACCCACCCTGTTCTTCGATTGCATGACCCAATCTGTTCATCGATTGCATCACCCAATCTGTTGTTATCAATCTTATCTTCTCGTGTTTCTCTCTCGTTATCGTCTCGTGCCATGCGTCGTACTGTACCTTTCACTTTCTCTGTATACTTTACTGTTTTTGAAACGTGTGCGATTGTGCAGTATTACAGTGCAATGGACAGTGACAGTGACTTGTTTGTGTCCAGTGAAGAAGAGATAGGACCGTCGAGCAGTGGAACGAAAAAAAAGAAAAAAACAGGAAGGGTTAGAGATGTAATGAAAACCTTGCGAGCTACCACCCACGAACTTGGGCCTGACTGCCGGTGTAAACGATTTCACTGTTTCACTTCGATTTGTGAGCCAGAACGCCGAAGAATAATACGCGAATTTAACGATTTGGGGGACACCAATGCTCAAAATGCTTACCTTGGTGGTCTTATTATTGTTCTCCCAGTCATGCGACGACGTCCACGAAAGAATGAAGATGAGGCACGAATTAATACTGCTTCATTCAGCTATCGAGTAAGGATTAGTGAGAATGGAAAAGTCCGCGATGTAACAGTTTGTATAAAGGCTTTCATATCCTTGCACGGAATTACAAATCGACGAGTCAGATATGTGAGAGATTCCCTTGTTCGTAACGGAAAATCGCCAACTGACAAACGCGGAAAACATGACGTACGTCCACATAAACTGAGCGATGAGACCAAGAGAAAGGCGATTGACTTCATCAAAAGTCTGAAGGACCGTAAATCCCATTATTCATTGAAGGAATCGAGTAAAGTATATTTACCTGATACTCTATATATATCTAAGCTACACAGAATGTATATTGAGCAGAACCCCGATCATGAAATGCAGTATGAATCGTTCCGCTGCATATTTGAAAACAATTTTAACATTTCATTTGGTTATCCGCGCAAGGATACATGCAGCACCTGCGATACAATGAAGGCTGACATTTTTTCTCTAACTGAGAAATCGAAATCAAATCTGGATGGTCCGGACAAAGAGAGGGCACAGCAAGAGCTAGACAATAAGCTAAGAGAAAAAGAACTTCATCTGAAGAGAAGTGAGCGCTTCTATAAGCTGAAGAAATCCTATCGTAAACGCTGTATGAAATCGAAAAGCATGGAAGCGATCACAATGGACTACCAAAAAAACCTACCAACACCAAACATAACAACGAACGACGTATACTACAAACGTCAGTTGAATTTTATTAGCTTCAACATCCATGTTTTATCGAGTTCGCAAGCTGTATTCTACACTTACGACGAATCTATTGCTCGAAAAGGAGCTGACGACGTGTGTTCAATGATGTACCACTTCTTTTGCCACATTTTGCCAATGGAGGTTAGGGAGCTTGCAATTTTTTGTGACTCATGTTCTAGGCAAAACAAGAACTTTACAGTTATACGATTTTTACACTATATGGTTGTGCAAAAGAAACGATTCGAAACAGTGAAGGTTTTATTTCCGATACGTGGGCATTCCTACCTTGAATGCGATCGGAACATGTCTCTCATTAATCAAAAAACATATACAGAGACGCCAGATGACTGGAGGGAAGAATTCAAAAGCTGTCGTGTAAAACCGAACCCATTCCAAGTAATCGACTGTGGACAAAATTTTGAATTTCTTAATTGGACGGCCTTTCTCTCTTCACTATACGCAGCAAAATGCCCCTTCCCTACCCGACCGGTCAGAATGCTGAAATTCGAAAATAAAAACCCCAGCAAGATTTTCCACAAGGGAACATTCACAGGCATTTACCAACAATCTCCGTTGTTTGCGAAAAGCACATCAAGAAAGATAAAGACAAACACAGCTGTGATGTTGACCAAATTGTACTCTGACCAGATACCTATCAAAAAGGCAAAGTGGGACGATTTACAAGCTCTTACATCATTCCTTGTAAGACCAGAAGCTAAGGACTTCTACAGACGTTTGACATACATCAATCAACCAGAAGAAAGTGAGGACGAATACGTTGATGACCCACCGATTGACGCCTAATGCCAGGGAAAAGTGACATCAGTCCGTATATTTTAGAGAATATTTTGAAATTATTGTGGAAAATGTCATCTGAAACATATTTTGCTTTGTACGAGTTGTAATAAATATATTTCTGATCAAATGCTGATTTTTGAATATTTTTTTTCATGAGTCTGAAGTACTTTTTTAAGTTGGGAAACTTTAAATTTGATTTTTCTCAAATTCCATTTGGCGTGACTTAGGTCGTTCTTCCCCAGTACCCTTCATATATGTTATACTAAAATTTCGAGTTTCTGAGTTAGCCATTTGGTGAGTCTCAATTGACTTATTCTTTTTAAGAAGTGTTTTAAAGAAATAATTACCATAAAGGAGATATTAATATAATAGTTAAATTCCATGCTATGTTATATTTCTTTTTAGATATAAAAATAGGAAAAATATCTTTGGCTTTTTTCTGGTGTTTTAAATAAATATTTTAAGACAGGGTTTCTTTGAAAAGTATTTGAAAAATCCAAATTGAGAAAATTATTTTCGGTACCACTTCTGATGCCCGAGATATAACACCTTATATTAATTTTTATGGAAAAGTTAAATAATTTCGATCAAGTATACATTTCTTAAAAACAAGAAAATAAATAAGCGAAAAATATGCAAATTATTAATTCGCCAAATTTAAGGAAGTACCTTTAGATTCGAATATCCTTCTCCCAGGAGACTGTGGTTAGGAAACAAGAGTGGCATCGTGTTTGGCAAGATATTGTTAGTGAAAGTTTGTATTTACTTTTACTTTAAGACGTATGTAGTTTTTCTTACAAAAATATAAGCATTTTGAGATCTTTATTTTTACCTGTTTTTCTCAAAAAACAACTTTGTTCTTGCTGTAGAGGGAGACATGTTCTGTTTTCCTAAAATTTTTTTTTGGAGATCTTGAAAACCCTATGCAACTTTTGGGACCTCTTAGAATGTGAAATTCGAGAAAGCAATTATGATTCGATACGCTCTATTGTCCATACCTCAACAGTTTGAATTAATGTTGCACTTTGGGGGTCTATAGTTTGGATACGGTGGATCTAGGGTAATTTTCTTGTCGGAAGACCCTCCATGTTTTTTTAAGGGAATGATTTTTTGCCAACACATAATATTACATTTCTCAATGGTTTGCGGAATACAGCTATGCTAAAATATATTATTTTTGAAAAACGGAAAAATAAGGGTAAAAAACGGGGTGGGGGGATGGAAGTATGAAAGACAATTTTTTATCAACTTATTACAAACATCTTTGCCATATGCAAAAATCGCGTACCACTTTTAGTTTTGACGATTCAAGTCGATTTCTCTTAGGAGAATTTTTGACCTTGAATCACGGTTTTCTCAAAATCCTGATTTAATGGTAAAATTTGGGTGCCATATTCGTGATAAGGAGTCCGAAAATAATTGCAAACATTTGTCGGTTTCTTACTCACAAAAAAAGGCTCTTTTTGGTGCACATTGCTATGCAAAAATTTTCGAAATATAGTAGCACGCTAAGATAGATACTGGACAACTTATCGACCAAAAACAGATGAGGCAATTGCCGAAGAAAAATCGACTGTTCCAAACAAACTTAATGCTTACAAACAAAAACAATTTCTGCCTAACTTTGTGAAATTATAAAGAGTATTTTTTATAGAGTGATACAACTTTGAGTTGGCATCACTACTTTATTTGACGATCCATTTTACAGGTGATAGTTGTTTTTTGTTAAGTTTGCTTTGACATTTTATTATAGATTGACTTACACTAGAGCAACGCGTGCAAATTGTGGAAATTTTTAATCAAAATAATGGATCTGTTCGTCAAACTTATCGTGCACTTCGTCCATTTTATGGCGTACATAATCGTTCTTCAGAGCTGCTAATTCGAAGAACAATAGATCGTTTTCGGACCACATTTACTGTTACTGATAATGTGCATCCCGTGAGACGCCGAACAGTGCGCACTGAAGAATCTGTAGCCGCTGTACAGGAAAGCATTGAAGATGATCCTAATCAATCAATTCGTCGCCGTTCTCAGCAACTGGGGTTGTGTCCTTCCACTTTATAGAAGATTTTACGAAAAGATCTTGACTTAAAACCTTTCAAGATTCAACTTGTGCAGGAATTAAAGCCAAATGACCATCGTATGCGCCGCCAATTCGGCGAATGTGCTGAAGCACAAATTGATATTGATTTTGAATTTCCATGGAAAATTTTATTTTCCGATGAAGCCCATTTTTGGTTGAATGGGTACGTAAATAAACAGAATTGTCGTATTTGGAGTGAGGAGAATCCTCAAGCTTCTGTCGAAACACCATTACATACACAGAAAATTATTGTTTGGTGCGCTTTATGGGCTGGCGGAGTCATTGGCCCATATGTCTTCAAAAACTATGATGGTCAGAATGTTACTGTCCATGGTGAACGGTATAGGAACATGATTCGAAGTTTTTTCGTACCTCAATTAGCTGGCATTAATCTTGCTGATATGTGGTTCCAACAGGACGGAGCCACATGCCACACAGCGGGCGCTACAATTAATTTACTCAAGGAAACTTTTGACGAAGAAATAATTTCACGAAATGGCCCAATTAATTGGCCCCCAAGATAGTGTGATTTAACCCCATTGGACTATTTTCTTTGGGGTTATGTAAAGTCACTTGTCTACGTCGATAAACCACAAACAATTGAACACCTGGAAATCAACATTCGAAGAGTTATCGGCGAGATACGGCCGCAAATGCTGCGAAAAGTTTGTGAAAATTTTTGTTCCAGATTACGCCTTATACGCGCCAGCCGTGGAGACTACATGGCCAAAATTATATTTAAGCATTAATGTCGTAAAATGTTCTATAAAATAAAGTCCGTTTTATTGATATTGAAAATATATTACTATGTTTTATTACGATTTAAACTTGTATCACTCTATAAAAAACACCCTTTACAATCATACATAAGAGTTAGCTGTAGTGTTTCTTTGGGTAGATAAATAAAATTCAAAGCGGTACTTTAAATTTTCCTGCACAGATCCAGCATGCTTACGCAAACTGTTTATTCTGCTGGTGCACATTAGCAAAACTGCACTTAAAGCCATTCTAAACGAAATTTCTAGTTAGAAACATCATATATTTAAAAGAATGCAAAAAATAAAAAGCTGTTTTAAAGATGTTTTGCTCAAAAGTTTAATGTGATGTTAACGTTAAAAGCAAACTGTTAACATAACGTTAGATTATGGCAATGACATCTTTTTTAACACAGCTACGAAAACAACGACAAAAACAACGACTGCAACAACAGCAACAACGGACTAACAGATACAAGTAGAGCCAACGAGTAGTTGCATGAGCTGTTGGATGAATGCATACAACGATGCCATAGATAGCTGGATGCAACTATAGATGGATGGATGACATTTTTAATGTTAGCAACAAGCTGCCGCATCTAGTCGAGAAGAATAAAAATATAAAAAAAAACAACTTGTTAACTAACCAAAAGTATGTCAAATTTATAGTTTGCAGTTGAAAGCATTTAACAGATGCATCAGTTCAAACGTTTAAGAAAATTTCACAGAATTGAAAATATTCTTGCA